>CABHPR010142773.1:54449-94862 GCA_902168415.1 Peromyscus melanophrys
CACACACACACACACACACACACACACACACACACACACACACACACGCACAGCTGCATTTTACCTGTGCAACAGATCATGAAATGAAAGACAACTGTCCTTTTAACATAATTTTCCACTCATTTTGTAGTCTACAAAGTAGCCCTCTAGCTGTGACCACCATTTCAAAGCCAGCATTTGGGAAATTGTACATAAACCCAGGTAAACACAAGGCAACATGGAAATTAGTCCCCATGTGCAACCTTTTCACCATACACTATATAGTCACATTACAACGAAGTTCCTTTGGTTGTCCTTCTGAACACTTAGGACCTTCTGTACAGTTCATCAGGCCACAGCTGTCTAACTAATAGACAAATCTGAATCATGTAACATTGGGGGTCATTTTTCATCACTTATTTAGTCCACAGTGGGATCTGCCTGCATGAACACATATTGACTGGATGGCTTGTTTTTAATCTTTCTATTAGCAGTTCTCACCTCTTTTCAGCCCAGAGCCACACACTTTTTTTTGGTAGGTTGTTTGGGTTGTACAGGATTGTGACATTCTGTTATAACACAAAGTGTCATGTGTCCACCAAGCTGAGGCCAACCACAGAGCCCTCTAGGCTGGTCAGCTTGTCTGTCCCTGGTTACCACTTCCTTCTCTACACTCATCAGAAAGGAAGCCGGTGACTACCTGTCTCCCTCCCTCCCTCCCTTCTTGCTTCACCAAGGAGATCACAGCCATTTGATATGACACTCTCTGCCCCCCTTGTCCCCACCCCTAAAGTCTGTCTGCACCTTCCACAGTCTTCCTTCCGTTTGGCGCTTTCTCTGAGGAAGAGAGGAAGAAATGCATGAGCTCGGCCTGACAGCGCTTGGAATTATGGGGCTCCTCCTCCACTCGTAAGAGCTTCTGTCATCTGCCCTCTTACATTCGCCCATGCCCAGTTCTCTCTCCTCAGACATACTTTATTTTTGCCTCCAGCACCTTCCTGTCCTTGAGTCTGCCAAGGCACCATTCAACATCCTCCTTCCTTTCACTATCCCCCCTTCCTCACAAAAAAAATGACCTCTACTCTGTTTTGTCTTCCACCTGATATTCCTTTCCACTACGCAATCCTGCCCAAACTTGTCTTAATGATCTTCAAATGGAAGCTACAATCCAACAGAGGGTGAAAAGCCTTCATTGGAGCTGAGGGAGAAGATGGGAAAGGGAAGGCAGGAGAAGGTCAACCAAAACTAAGACTGTATGCAAACGCCGTAAGTAAACCGAGACTTATGCAAATGCCGTAAGTAAACCTGGATTGTATGTAAATGCCCTAAGTAAACCTGCTGCTTTGTAAGCTCCATGGAAAACAAAATAAAAATAAGTAAAGCTCCCCAGTGACTTCTTTGTCCAACCCAGTATGCAGTGCGCAGTCTTCCAAGTCCTTCCACCTCTGACTTTGCTGTTTATTCATTCTGACCTCCAGAAAGCTTTCCTCTGGTTTCTGACATACTGTTCTACCTGATTTCCACCTTCAGATCATGGGTTTTTCTCTTTCACAGACTCTGTCCTTTCTTCTGTACCTCTCCCATAATGGGTATTTCCTCAAAGTTTTCCTTCTCATGTTTGGCTTTTCTGTAAGTTCTTTCCATGTTGCTTGCACGCAAATGCACACATAGACACCCATGCTCGTAATCATCCCTGGTACGTTTTCTAATTCTACGCCAAGACAATCACCTAGGGACCCAACTAGCAATATAAATCAGCCTTTTCCAATCTAAGAAAAAGATCCTTGTCGATACCATTTCTCTCAGTGGCATTATGATCTTTCTTGATCTCTAGAATTGAGACCTCAGGAGGTAGAATGGCAAAGAGACTCCCAAGTTCAAATACCAGCACGAGGACCTAACAAGCAGTGTGACTAGCAGCCAGTTACATATCTCTAAGGTTCAACATGCTCATATGTAAAATGGCTACAATTTCACCTGCCTTCTAAGGTTATTAAGAAGACTGGAAAACGGTGGGTGCAAAAGTTTAGCACTCAGTTAATTGCCAGGCCAACACTATCTGGGATTTCTTCTTCTTTCTCACTTAGCCTTCAGTCTGCTGCCAGTTCCTAAATACAAGTGATTTTGTTTCTGTCCCGATCTTTAATTAGCCTTTTAAAGATCCCAGTGGGTGTCTGTGCAGGCTAATTTTAAATCAACTTGAAAACAGCTAGAGTCATTTCAGAAGGGAACCTCAGTTGAAAAAAAAAATGTCCCCACCAGATTGGCTGTGGACAAGCCTGTATTGTGTTTTTTCCTGATTGATGATTGATGTGGGAGGGTCCAGCTCACTGTAGGTCATGCCACCGTTAAGCAGGTAGTCCTGAGTACTCTAAAAAAATGTAGGCTGAGTAAGCCATCAGTAGCAGCCAGTAAGTAACCCTCCTCCATGGCCTATGCATCATTCCTGCCTCTTGATTCCTTCCCTGACTTCCCTCACTGATAAACTGCTGCCTGGAAGTCTAAGTTGAGACAAACCCTGTCCTCCCCAAGCTGCTTTTGGTCATTGTGTTTTTATCACAGCACTAGAAACCCTAAACAGGCAAGAAGGATTAACAGTTTTACTCAAGTTTCCACAGGATAAAAATCTACTCTTCCCTATTTGCTTGTGGTGAGAACTTACTGAGCGGTTTCTTGGTTGGGACTACATAGAGGAATCATGTAGGAAGCTTTCAAAGAGTCCTGGTACCCAGGCTGCATCCCAGAGTGGAGGTAACATAATGAAAGCAGGGTCAATTCAGCTAGCGTGCTGTTTGTTTGCTTCATTGTTAGAGCACTCAGGATCGAACCTGTCAGGCATTAGGCAAGTGCTCTGTCCCTTTTTGTCTTCTTTTTTGTCTTTTGTTTCTATTTTCATGTTTGTGTGTGTTATGTGCATGTGTGTGAATGTTTGCACATGTGTGATGTGTGAGTGTACACATATGGCTACACCTGCATATGGGCACAATTACTTGTGTAGAACAAAGGTCGATGTCTAGAACTGCTCTTCCTCCTTATTCACTGCTGGAGGCTCTATAAGTCAAACCCAGAGCTTGCAGACATGACTAGTTTTGCCAGCTAGCTTGCTCTGGGGGTCTCTTGTCTCTGCTTCTGAGGCTGGAACTGCAGGTGGGCCGAATTCCCACCTGGCATTGATATGGGTTCTGGGATCAAGCCTCTAGTCCTTATGCTTGAGCTGCAAGCACTTTAACCACTGAGCCATTCCCTACCCCACCCCAGCCCGTTTTAAAAATGGGAGATAGGATCTGAGGCTGGGCTTGAACATACTCCGTATGTTAGGCTAGCCTTGAACTTGTAGTCCTCCTGCCTCAGCTCCTGAGTATCTGGGATTATAGTCATGCATTAGCAGGCCCAGTGATGAATCTGTAATTTTAAAGACTCCCACCACACAGGATCTTATGAGAATTCTAACACAAAATCTGCAGGGAAAGCACTAAATGAAGTTCAGTGTTATATCTATGGCAGCTTACTTTCTGCTGACCTAACAAACACCACTGTCAGTTTTTAATGATTTTTATTGAAATATAACAGATATATTAAACAACTCATATATTAAACAACTCACAAATCCTAAGTGTCATCTCAGTGAATCACCACAAAGAAAATATACCTGTGTAATCCCCATACAGGTAAAGAAAGAAAACATCTAGATGCCATCCAGACTAATCCCACCTCTGGTACTCAAAGGGATGCTGAGCTGACGTCTAACACTGGACATTCAGTTTTCTCTCGTGTGTTTAACATTTCATTAACTGGCCCAAGAAGCATGTATTCTGTATATGTGTTTGCCACGTTGGGTCAGATTGATCCATCTACTTTCACTGCGGTATGCACGTCATAGTTGACAAAATATATTCTTCCCTTGATTTGATTTACCCAATTCAATGTTAGCAGATGTAGCATAAACCAGGATTGGAAGCATTCCATCCTTGGATGATTTAACTTGTCCTGCTATGCAACAGCCTTTTGCCAAGAAAAGAAAATCCCTTAGGCAGCCAGAGGTCAAAGAAGGATGAGGGACATGTGTGCCACAGCTTAGAGATGAGCCCAGCCAAGTCAAGCTTATGTCAACTGACTCAAACATTCATTAGCAAGAAGTCATGATTATGGTATCCTGCCACTATATTGGGATGAGTGTTTGTTTCTGAGTTTTAAGGTGGACTAATGAAGGTGGGTGTTAGAAGATGCATTTTATAAAGGCAGAGATTGATGTCCAAACATGACTACTCACTTAACTACCCTGATAGAATTTAAATAAAGGCATGGCTCTAAGTTGATCGTCAGTAAATATAAAAATATCAAATATAAACAAGCACCTTTCTTGTTAACAAGTGATACATATGGCTGGAGAAATGGCTCACCAGTGGAGAGCACTGTCTGCCCTTCCAGAGGACCTGAGTTCAATTCCCAGCACCAACATGGTGACTCACAATCATCCATAACACTAGTTCCAGAGGACACAGCGCCCTCTTCTGTCTTCCTAAGGCACTGCACACACATGGTATACAAACATACATGCAGATAAAACACCCATAAACATCAAATAAAAATAAAACAGACAAAACTCAAATGAAACAAGTGATACATAAAAGTACCAATGATCATTTTTCGTATTATCCAAATAGCATAAGTTATTTCATTTTACCTAAGTAATCTAACTTCTTTTAGCTACAGTTATATGTTAGAATCCATTTATAATGGGCTGCTACTTCCAAAACTACCTTAACACAGTAGCTTAGGGTAATAAAAATTTTTCATTGGAAATAGTATTCTTATAGACAAATTTCTTATTTTAGATAGGTTCATGAAATTGAGGTGTTTTCTGAATTCACTTTTATTTCCACTGCTTTTATGTGTTCTGAAATTAATAGCATTATCATTCATAGTTATCACAGATATTTTCAGTGAATCATAATTAAGATAGTCTCACCCTGCTTAGAAATCATGGTAGTTTCAAAATCACAGCTAAAACTTTAACAAATCAATCTAAAAGTCCATATGTTATTACATCACACATTTGTTTTAATATTTTGATAGGTTTTCCCTGATTTATATTTTATGTACTTAAAACTTTTCTTTGATAATGTGTCCATAGATTTTGCTGGCTTGCAAAAGAGCAAGATACATTGTCCTGGACAAGGTCCTGGGTTCCAACCCTAACTCTATACACACACACACACACACACACACACACACACACACACAGAGAGAGAGAGAGAGAGAGACAGAGACAGAGACAGACAGAGAGAGACAGAGACAGAGAGACACAGAGACAGAGAGAGACAGAGAGAGAGACAGAGAGAGGGAGACAGAGAGAGAGAGACAGAGAGAGAGACAGAGAGAGAGAGAGAGAGACAGAGAGAGACAGAGAGAGAGAGAGAGACTGACTCACAAACATAGTGACATTTTAGCGACTAGAATCTTCTGAACAAAGACTTTGTTAGGATGTAAACTGCTTTTTAAGCAGTGTCTGCAAGGACTCTAATAATTTAAAACCAACAAAAATCAGTAAGTACAGGCAAATTACACCTAAGGAGAAGAAAACTAAAATCAAACTGTTGAGAGCCACAGGCAACTGGGGATTTGACCAAACTGAAAATATCACTGAGATTATAAGACTACATATATAAAATGACATTTTCAAACACATTGGGAGTTTTTAAGCCTTGTGTTGCTGACATTTAGAGCTGTCTAATTTTTGACACGGGGGCTGTCCTATGTACTGGAGGACCCTTAACACCTTCCTTGTTTTCTACCCACTGGATGCATTAGCACCACTATGACGACCAATGGTGGCTCTACAAATTATCCCCAAGAGACAAAACTACTGTAGTTGAAAATCCATACAGTGCAAGATGAATTTGCTCATGTGTCGCAAGTCCATGTGTGTTTCCGTACGAGCACATATATGTGTGTTGTGTGTACATGGAGGCTAGAGGTAGAAAATCAGTGTCTTTCACTTGTGCTCACTACCTTGTCTTTTGATACAGGCTCTCTTATGGAACCCAGCATTCATCAACTGACTAGACTGTAGCTCCAGGGATCTGCTCGTCTCTGTCCTCTGAGTGCTACCATTACGGCGTGTGCTGCTGTGCCCCGTTTACTGTTTGTTGTTTTTATGTGGGTTCTGGGGCTTCCCACTTGGGTCTTCATGCTTTCCAGTGGGCACTTTACTGACTGAACCATCTCCCCCTGATAAATATAAGAACGCGGTTTCTTTAGACAACTGAAAGGAACATAAATGACCACTTTCTGGTAATTCATTTAACAAGTATTTAGCATGCTTTCCACCGTGTGCTTAGGTTCTCACAAAACACTGACATTATGATAGCCTACAAAGAAGGAAATGGTATTACAGTGAGATTCACCTCATTTTTCTGATTTTGCTTAAGAGGAAATGTCTGTCTTACTATCGCTCTGTTATTTCTTTTTCCTCAATCTGGTATAGCAATGGGATATACTTGATACTGTTGTTATTTTTAGAGCTACCTGGCTGATAAGGTTCCTCAGGGTCAGCAGGCATCCATGGATGGCAGCATCGTGCAGAGGTGACCAATCAGACATGACATCTGCATGGGAAAGGAGGAACAGGTTACATCATGCCAACCAATATGCTTAGATCAGCACCCAAACTAAGGACCAAAGAGGCAGACTGGAAAAACATGTTGATGAGGTAAGGCAAGCACAGCAAAACATACAACGTGATTTAGCTCGTACACAGGAAACGGAGAGGAGAGCAGTGGTCACCAGAGACTGGGGAAATAGGATGAGAAGAGAGATAGGAAAGATTGTTTAATGGATACTAAGTCACTATTTTAGAGGAACAAGACACTGTGGTCCACTGCTCCTCCCTAGGGTGATTTTAAACAGGAACTGCCTGATAGAGATTTCAAAAAACTACAAAATTCTTGATGTTTTTAGCATTAAGAAACGATCAGTGTTTGAGGAGACAGATATCTATAAGATGATTTCAACACAGATCAAACCATGACACGGTACCTCATAAATGTATACAATTTGGGGTTTTATGCACCCTTCAAAAAGCAAATCTGATTTAAATTAGTATTTTAAAGAGGCAGATTGGAATGACAGGTAGATGACTAAACTTCCATTCTCGTACTGGTTTCAAAGGCAAATGGTTCATTTAGTTATGTGAGAGCTTTGCTAATTACCAGCATTAGTGAGTTCAGCTGCGGTCGCCAGTCTCACTTCCTGCATGAAACCCAAACTTTGGCATCTCAGCAAACAGTAGCATGCACTAATAGTAGCAATCATATAATTACATACACCATTAGGCTCGGAATCAAATCTAAGCAGAACTGTATCTATTTGTAGGTTACCGTCTGTCCCAATATTAAGCACATGTCAGAATTCAGTCTAACCTTGAAATTGTGGCATTATTTGTGGCCCTCCCCTCTAACCATGTGCTAATGTGGTTAAAAGAACATTCTAAGTTCAGACTCATTTGACCTCTTCTGAACAGTAGCCCCCTGAACAAACTCTGACTCTCGGTTTAATTTTGGGTAAAGACAGAAATATACTTACCCATGGCTCAATACATATTAGCTACTATTATTATCTTGTCGTGACACTAAACGGTGTCTTGATTACACCCCATAACTATTGCATTTAAAACAGTAAATGCAGTCTACCATCATTCATGAGGAATACAAATTTTCAGGAAAGAAGCCTGTAAACCCTACCCAACACACTGAGCTTTCCTCTGCCCTTGTAATTAAGTGTAGATATAATTGATTTCGGCATAGACCAGATTTGTTTCTCATCTCAAGCTGCATCTGATTTCCAGAACAAACAGATGCAGGAAGCTACAATGGGGGAGGTTTGCCTGAGTCGGCATCAGCTCCAGCTCTACCTTGCTTTGATGAGCAAACGACACACAAGCAAGGTGCAACTGTCTAATGCTCCTTGCTCCTTGCATGGGCACTTAAGGGCTGTTAAAGGCTGAGAGAGCCTGCGAGCGAGGGGAATTGCTAATGCCTTACAGACTGAAAGGCCACGAAGAGGAAGACAAGAACACTTTGTACCTAACGCGTGTTAGCTGAGGACTGCCTGCCACCTGGAGCCATCAGTGTCCTGGAAAATATGTCCCAGTGAGCAAATTACCCTCCTTGCAGATGGATTCATTAAGCATTTAGTACAGGAAAGGATGCTTTGGGGGGGGCACCTACATGCAGCCCATCCAGTGCTTTCTTACTGGGGTCACTGAGGTCTGGAGACAAAACACCTTAAGGGAAACAGCTTTTCCTATCTTCAAAATCTTAGACTTGGTACATATCCTCACAGCATTCACAGAGGTTCCTAATTCTCTCAGGAAAAGCACTACTGCTTCTAGGGAGTTTTAAATTCAGATTACAGGTTTGGAAAGATCGGATTCTGAATTAGAATAAAAAGTGCAGGTAATCCCATCCTTTGGGTGTTGATAATGGCAGACATCATTCAGAGAAAATCTTCAGCAAGAAAAGCCAAATTTTGAGGATGGTTTTTAAAATCAGTTTTTAGTACATGTGCACTCAGCTGCTTAGAAATGCAGTTGTTAAAATCATCTATACTTTTAATGCTGTGTAAGATTATTATATTTGACACCCTAAATAGTCCAGGAAGGTAATTTAGAGCCTAAATTACAACTCTGTTCAGATGTCATTAGAGTGTTGCAACTATATTATTAAATGAAGGCCAAAAACTGGGTCTTGGTTCCTACTTGGTTATCAAGGAAGCATCAGTCCTCTTTGTTACAGCAAATACAGAATGATGCTCCTCCCCAAGGTCAAAACCAAGTCTATTTGATGCTTTGAAATCATGTAGAAACAGCCTGTATCTTTAAGAAGTATAGGGTGTGGTTTGGGAACACACCACAAGACTGACAATACTAATATCTATATCTAGATAGCTAGTGAACGTTTTCATTGAGCTAAAACCCACATACGATCTGCCCATTGAAAGTATATATAATCCAATGCTTTTCATTATAAATACAGCGTTGTGCAACCAACACCACAATCAATCTCAGGCCACTTTCATTACCTTGAGAAGAAACCTCATGGCCATTAGCATTCACTCCACATCTGCACCTGCCCCAGCCCCTGACAAGCATTGATCTGTTTCTTGTCTTTAAGGATTTGCTTATTCTAGACAGTTCATCTAAGTGAAACTGTATGACACGTGGTTCTTTGGGACTGACTCCTTTAATTCATCATGCTCCAAGCCACATCCACCCTGTAGCATGTGTTAGCACTTCATCCCATCATTGTATGGATAGACTACATTTTATTGACTCATTCATCAGGTGAAGCAAAATTGTGTTCTTTCCACTTTAGGGTTACCAGGAATGCTGTTATAAACATTCCTGTCCACATTGGAGGGTAGACGTATGTTTTCAATTATTTGTGTCTACCCCCGAAGAATGAGATTTCTTATGTTTAGCCTCTGAGGGTACTTTCCAAAGCGGCTGTCCCCCTGTATATTTCCATCAACAATATGCAAGGCTTACCCCTCCATCTCTAAAGCCATTTTGGTATAGCATTTATTAAGCTCATGCTCCTGCCGGAAGAAAAACATAGGTCTGTAGCCTAACCCTTTCTTAACTTTATACAAGGACTCTACCTTCAGCATACCTCAGAACACCAGGGTGTACACAAACCTAAATATTGATACTGGTAGGATTAATATGCTAACACTTTTCTAACATTGATACAGCACAGATTGCACACACAAGGAGGAAGGGAGACATGGAAGGAGGGAAAGAGGGGGAGGAAGGGAGGAGGAAGCAAACACCCTAATTTTGCAGCGTAGACATAATCCACACACCCTTTTCGCTATAGAACACCAGGAAGAAAGCTGAGACTTGCTCCATAGGACAGGTAACTGAGGAAAGACCTAGAACATACTCCTCCAGGAGTTTCCAGGGCACACGCATGGAGTCGGCAATGAGTTACAGGCTCAATCCATGGCCAGTAAGATCCTAAGGCAGCCTCCCCCACTTCCTGCCAGCTGCCAGCTAGAAGGAGCAGAACAAGCAGAAGAGGGGACCTATGTTCCTATCAGACCATGGGTGGTGCTCGTGGGAGGAGACTATCCATGAGATGATGGAGAGATTCAACGCCATAATACCTTTTTTCTGTCAACTCCACCAGAGTCTTTGAAATCCAAGAGTCATTGTATGTAACAGAGTGTACACAGTCTTGGCATATTGAGTACTCATTCACAGTATTTGCTCAACCATGGTCTATATTTGGTTTTACTGCCAAAAACAAAATGGATGCCGAATGAGGTCACTGGTAACACCATGGATCCAGCGCTGTGGCTTATGGGTAAACTAGGGCAGGGAACTCTCTTGACAAAACTACTCCACAAGTCCTCCAATTAGTGTTATTAAACTTACCCTTGAAAAGGAGAGTGTCTCTATCAAGCCTATGGCACATTAGGAAGGTTGCCATTTCATTTTTATTATAGTTTCTGGAACAATTTCTAAGATTTCCATTATTTCAGGAGAGATTTAAAGTGCACTAATTGCTACATTCTGAAAAGAGCTATTAAGGAAGCTCCAAGAACCCTAGTAAATGTGGGGCAGTAGCATAAATCCATCCATGTTAGGAAACATTTTGCAAGGTCAAAAGTGGGACAGGGAGTTGCTCTAAAGAGACTGGAGTATCTGGGATGTGATACAGGCAGATACAGTGGCATGAACCAACACCACAACACTGGAGAAGATCCTGATGATGAGAGGCTGGGACAAGTATGAGACTTGTTGAGCAAGATGGTCCTATCTACTCCATCTGTTATCCAAGCTCTCCCCCCCCCCCCCCGTTCCTTCCCTCTCCTTCACTTCCCCTCTGTGTACTCTCCTCCCTCCTGCTCTCCACAATTTCACATTATCGCCTCTTCTGTTTACACAGACAGGACACACACCCTCAGAGCATCCTCTGCCAAGTTGTCTCAATATCTTAAAGTACCCCATCAGAAGATGAAAATTCCTTCCTTTCAATGCCTATTATTGCCTGCTCTCTGCTTAAATGTGAAAATTCTCTTCTGCTAGGGTGGGCTCAATTTTGTAAAGAAGGAATTATCTACATAGGAATGAGCTTCCAGGCAAACAAACAAACGAAAACCAACTTGTTCCAGAGAGATGGCTCAGCAGGTAAAGATACTTGCCACCAAGCCTGATGCCTGAGTTCGATCCCTGGGGTCCACATGGTGGAAGGAGAGAACCTCTGCCTTCAAACTGTCCTCTGACCTCCACAGGCACACACTCACACACACACAAAAGGAATAAATGTAAAAAATGTTTTTTTTAAACTTAAGGATAGATACTAATAAATGAGCAGTTGGTGGAATTAGGGAGGTTAATTTACCCTTCGGTATATTTTGTGAAGTGTCTACAAGCAGTGTGAATTAGTTTCCTAGAGTGCTGTTACAAACCTCACACTAGGTGGCTAGAGACAACTGGAATGTATTTTCTTGCAGTTGTGAGGCTAGAAGTCTAAAAGACGTCTGAAAGCTTTGGCAAGGCCATACATGCCCTTTCCAAAGTCTCCCGGAAGGAATCCTTCCTAGCCTCCTCTAGTTTCTCACACTGGACGTCCATCCTTGGCTTCCCTTGGTTCGTAGATCCCTTATCTAATCACTGCCTCTGCCTCTGCCTCCATAGCATTCTCTCCGAGTGCTCCCTCGCCTTTTCTTATTGAAAAAAAAATCTTCTGAGATTAAGGATCCAACCCATACCAGTGAGGCTTCGTTTTAGTGATTATACCTGCAGCCACTCAATTTCCCAATGGTAGTCTCTTTTTGAAGTGCAAAGGCTAGTTAGGATATCAAAGTATCTTTTGGGAAGTATAATTCAATTCCCAGCAAAGAACTTTCGGGGGGGTAATGGTATTCTTTCCCTGTCCTTGGGACAGCAGAGTCGAGCATTAAACAAACCTCTGGGAAGAACTGGCTCTCCATCTTCCCATCCTTTCTTCCCTTCCTCTGGAGAAGAGAGCAGAGAAAAGAATGACCCATACCTAGGCCTATGCTTCCCTCTGATTTGTCCTTGTGCCAGACGGTACCTTCAACTGAGCTGAGTGTCTTGGAGCCAACTTTGGAAAACAACATTCTGAATGTTCCACATTCCACACTTCACCAAGGTCAAGGCCTCAGAAGGGTAAACAAATGTAACCAGCTACTGCTGAGGTTTTTTTTTTTAAAACCCGGGTGCAGAGCAGTGAGCAAAAAAAGTCTACTTGGGAAGATGAAAAAACCTAGGAGAGCTGCATGGGGGCGGTGATTCTGTTGGATGTGGAAGGTGGGAAGGAATTTGTCATTCTGGATCAAAGAAAGAGGATGTAAGCAAGCAGGTATGTCCAAGTGTCCAGGCATCTATCCTATGGTTCCTGTGTCTTTGAAAACTGCTATCTCTTTAGGCTCTATGCAGTAGTAACATCAGAAATCCCTTTCTGCTTTTCCGTCCAACTTACTGGTCCCACATCTTTGCTGTCCCTAGGTGCCCGTTCCTGGCCATTGGAAAATTTCTCCTTTCACTGGGTTTCAGCCACAAGCCCTCTGCAGAACATTCTGAGGCTTCTCACACTTAACCTGTGTTCATTTCCAACCTTAACCCCATATCATCAGGGTACGTGGATTCGGCAATGTTATTCATACTTTTATGTCCAAAATAAAACTCTGGTGAGCTAGCAAGACAGTCAACTTACTAAAACGCTGGCCACATAAGCATGAGGACCTGAGTTCAGATCCACAGCATCCACATTAAAAAAAAATCGATTATAGTAATGTGTCTATAATCCCAGTGCTGGGTGATAGTGGTGAGAAGGCTCTCTGCAGCTCTCTAGCCAGCTATTCTTACTGAATCAGCATGCTCCAAGTTCGGCGAGAAACTCTGCCTCGAAAAATTAAGGTGGAGAAAGTTTAACGACCACACATGACATTGACCCCTGACCTTCACACATATCTACATTCATATGCATGTATACCCATGTGTGCACATACATGACCATGGACATATAACATAGCTAGAGGAAAAGAACTCTGCATTCTCCCTTTGTCACTCCACTCCTTCAAACTTCCCTCGTATCTATTTCTGTCTAACCTAACATGAGGTTGAAGACTTGACAATTTAGGATGCTTTCTCTCGGTTTGCCACAATATCGAATCAAGCAGCACAATCCCATTTCTCTTTCCTTTGGAATTAAAGCCCTTTCTGCATCATTTAGGAAGTTTGGCCTAGGTATCAGGTATATGCTTGGATTTGTGCAGTGGTTCTTAAAGTGTGGTCCATGACAATCCCTGTCAGCATCACTTAGGACCTGAGGGTGAAGACATCCAGGCTTCACTCTAGTCCTGTCACTTTCCCTTTAACAACTCCTCTAGGTGATGCTGAAGCATGTGAGAACCAGTGGATTAGCACAGCCATTTTTTCTGTGTCCCCATAATCTATCCTAACTTGGAGTACTATATTAATCTACTTGGAGTCTTTTGTATTGCCAGGTCTCTGCTCCAGAACCATCAATGACGTGCAGTTCCCGAACTCACAAAGACTAAACCACTTCACACAGCTTTGAAAGCTTTAGCATCCAGTGGCAGTGGAGATGGCTCAGTGAGTAAAGTGCCTGCCAAGGATCTGCGTTCAGATCCCCAGCATCCACGTAAAAAGCCAGGCATGAGAGCATACACCTTTATCCCCAATGCTAGAGGAGCCAAGGAGGAACATTCGGGGAGCTCTCTGGCCATCCAGTCTTGCCGAAACGTATACTCGAGGTTCATTGAGAAAAAGACCCTGTCTCTAAACACATGGGAGAGAGCAGGAGTGAAACATACCCAATGTTGGCCTCTGACCTCCACCTTCACACTCCAGTATTTAGTGCATGCACTCACTTTCATGTACACACACACACACACACACACACACACACACACACACGGGGTGGGGGGGGGCACGCTCACACAATCTTCATCATCCAGTTCCATCTCTCCAAATTGATTCTCACTAAATTGACTCCAAGATACTCTCCATCCTAGCTGGAACAACCTGTCCACTTTCTAAAGTGGATAGTTCCTTTCTCCACATACAAACAAAAATAAAAACAGAAGCCATTGCTGCAAAGTGACTGTTCAGAACACTCCCGAATTCATCATTTCCAACAATGATTGGATTGATGTTTTAAAAACACTCATCAAACCCTTTGTGAAAGTAAGTCTTGATACCACTTTACCTTCCTACTATTCCTAATGTGTGCCCAATACATACTAATAAATTCAGCTCTGTCTTTGTGGATGGAAGCCCTGCTCACCATTGAGGGCCCTGCACACTTTGCAAGGAAAATCGGGACAAAAGAATGTGCAAGCCTGTCTCCTCAATCAGAGATGGAAGGCATTTTGTATCATCTACCTTCTATTGTTTTCCCTTTACATACTTTACAACTCCTGTTTATTGTCCTTCTAATAGACAAGTGATATGGGCAGCCTACCAATGTACCGAATGTAATATTGTCTCCGTGAACACTTAAGCCCAGAATTCCTTCACCTGGAACCTGCCGAATGTTTACAGGAGAGTGACAGTGAGTGAATGCATGAGACTCTACATTAGCCAATGTGTCAGTCAACAGGTGCAATTCATACCTGTAAGAAACCTTCCCAGCATGTTCCAAGTCTCCTTTCTAAAGTCAATCAACCAGCCAATATCCTTGACAAGCCCAGCTTCACCAAATATGAAGTATCTAAGAGAACTTTTGATGAAAGAAATGTTTTAGCAATTTAAATGTTCCTATAGGAGCCAATCAGGTGGTGCACATATACATGCATGCACATACATAAATACACACACACACACACACACACACACACACACACACACCCCTGTAATGTCAGCACTTCAGAGGCTGAGACAGGAGGATAATGAGTTTAAGGTCAACCTGGACTACACAGGAGACCAAAACATGGCTATTTATAAGTAACTCTTAAACCTCCTATTTAATAAGTAATACATCTGACCCACAAAAGAATGATTCCTTGGAGCAAAAGTTTTCACCACTAGAAAATGTTATGTGATAATTAAAATTTGCTTCATCTTTATGACTCTACAGATAAAGGTATATTTTTAAATAACCACATGAAGAATGCAGACTAACAAGCTGTGGATGATCGTCTGTCCAGTAGCTACTCAATGGATATCCCACAGAAAGACCCACTGACATAGCCCAGATCTCTTCTCTCTCTTGAGCACATTAACCGCCCTCCCCAGCACTCTCATTTCACATCTTCTATGACTCACCCCCCATCAATGGGTTTGAAAGGAATCTGAGGTGAGGAGAGCCTCCTGGCTTGTCCATCCTGCCCCCTTGTTCACCATCCATAGTACTCTCGTAGGCCAGCAAACTACGTTCCACTTCAGTTGCTCAGGAAAACCAGAATGCCATGCTTCTGGTGCCCCTGGGAAATTCCAGTTCTGTGGTTGGCTGAATTGCACACGTCCTGGTCCAGGCAATCTGCAGCAGAGAACAGCACAGGCAGGGTAATGTGAGTACTACCTGTGGTCAAACAGACTCTCATGCAGACACACACACACACACCACACACCACACACGCGCACACACACATGCACTCCACCTAGCAGGCTGGAGACCGGCCGAAGTCCACAACAGCCCCCAGGCCTCAAGTCCGCAAAGTTGCTGATGTCATGTCCTTTACTAAACTGAGACCAATCAGGGAGCAAGCTTAGGAGTTTATCAGGAAAGAAATTTACACTTTGTAACTTTTGGAGAACAAGGGAGCTTGGGTGTTTGTGTAGGAAGCAGTTGTTAAAGCTCCTGAGATCTGTTTGCTACGTAGGGGCCTCCTAGACAAGCCCCAGCATCCAAGAGCTGAGAAAGCTGCTTTTGCAGCAGCTCAGAGGAACTGCCTGCACAGGAACATGTACAGCCCAGCCTGGCCATCTGCACATGTGGTTTCAATTTTGCTGGGAGTGTCTTATGGAAAAATGTGTCTGTATGTTACAAAAATGCAAGGGGTAGAGGTGGAGAGGGTTGGAAAGAACTTGTGTTCCTCTTTGGGGGGCTACAAATTCATCCCATGCCCTATTTTGCCTTTCCTGTACACATTTTGATTTTACTTGTAAATAACAGCTGAACGGTTGCTGTTAGGAAAATGGATCGCAGGGTCACCACCACAGGTGTGAAAGAGCTCCACTATCTGAATTGCCAGTAGGGAAGAGAGCTGTACCATTAAGGTGCCCTCAGTTTGCCCACATGTGTGTTTAGACTTTCAGTATGAGTGACTTTCCAATTTCCATTTTCCACCGTATTCCCAGGTGCCGCTTCCAGATGATCTCTCATGTGGCCACCATCAATAGGTCTGAAAGGAACCCGGTGTGAGCAGAGCCTCCCGGCCTCAGCAGCTTGCTGCTTTTCCTGCCCCCTATCTATTCACCACCCATGACATTCTCCTGCACCAGGAAACTACGCGCTCCACATCATTTGCTCTGCAAAGACTCGCACTTTTCCTCTCTGCCAGGTAGAAGAGACTATCATCTCCCCAAAAGCCTCTGAGCTACTCTCAAAGCACAGGCTGGCTTCCAAACGCCGGAGATTTGTTTCTGTCTGAGATGTTTGGATTCTCAGTTGAAACCTTTAGTAACTACTTTGAACCACGGCGTGTTGTTTGCTTGCTTTTTCAGCTAGAGGCTGGCTGTGTAGCTCAGGCTGGCCTGGAGCATACTATGCGGTCAGGCAAGCCTCGGACTTGGTAGCAAACCTGCCTCCACCTCCAGAGCGCTGATTGCAGGTATGCATTGACACACCTTGTGGCATCCTTCATATTTTTAATGCATTTCTGTGCACGCTTACACTTACCCTTGTACATCTTACCCCAGTGTAAATTTATTATCATCCTGTCCTAGAGATTGTGTACTTAGTCTGGAAAGCTTTCTATTGTCCCATATGTAGTTATATATGTAGATATATTCATTTCTTTATTCTCCACTGCATTTCACATTGAGCCCAAAGTATTTCCTTGTGCCCAGTGGTCATAGTATATGCCTTTAATCCCAGCACTTGGGAAGCAGAGGCAGATGGATCTCTGTGAGTTTGAGGCCAGCCTGGTCTACAGAGTGAGTTCCAGGACAGCCAGGGCTACACAAAGAAACCCTGTCTCGAAAAACCAAAACCAAAAACCAAAAACCAAAAAAGAAAAAAAAAAAAAGCATTTCCTTGTTCCCTAATGATAAGCCAGATGTTGCCATTTCTTGGAGTACTAGATAAATACTGTAATCAGTGTCGAAATACATTGCTTTGGGCATACCTGCAAGTTTCTCTAGAAGAGAGATTCCAAAGACTATAAATACTAACTCAAGGTAATGTTCTTATGGGGCTGGAGAGAACCCGAGTTTGATTCCCAGCACCCACATCAGGCAGCTCATAAACTGCCTGTAACTCTTGCAGAGTAAAAGGTCCGAGTCCACTGCCAGATTTGAAAACCTACCAAACTCCACCAATCCCTGAGGTTGAAAACCCACCAACTCTGAGCTTGTCCCTGAGCTCAAACCCACCAATCCCTGAGCTAGAAATGCCATCAATCCTTGGGCTTGGATTGAAATCTCACCAGTCCCCACCCTGGAAATCTCCACCTTGGAAAACTCCTCCTCAGAGAAACCCTACATAAAGCCTGCCTCCTGCTCAGTTCCCTGTGGCTTCTCTCCCAAGCAGAGGCAGCCACCCTCGTGTGTCTCTCCCAATAAATCTTTTGTGTGAGGTTTGTTATGTGGTGTGACTGTGTGATTTTGTAGTATTCCTTGGCCCCCAACTGCCAGGATACCTTTCCCTTCAGAGCTGAAACACTTACAACTCTAGCTCCAGGAGATCCAATGCCCTGTTCTGCCCTCCCTTGTCATTCATGTTCACATACCCACACATATAGACACACACATACATCTAAATTTAAGAATTTTAATATAAATCTTTTTTAAAGGTATGCTCTTACACGTATGATAAATTATATGAAACCAAGGATACACACACACACGGCTGAATACAAGCAAATTTGGGAAACTTTGAAAAAGATCAGTAGATTACATGAATGTTGTTGTTTTTTCTTTTTGTCAGCATGTATGTGTATGTTGTGTGCATGCATGTGTTCATGTGTGGAGGTAAATGTATATGTGTGTACATGCACATATGGAAGCCAGAGATTGATGTCAGGTATCTTCCTCAATTGCTCTCCATCTTATATATGTTGGTTCAGAGTCTCTCACTTGAACCCAGAGCTCACTGATTCAGCTACTCTTGATTGTCAGCTTGCTCTAGGGCTCCTCTGTCATCACCTCCCAAATGCTGTGATTACAGAGAAACCTCCACATCGGCATGGAATTTGCATGTGATCTGGAGATCTGAACTCAGATCCTCATACTTCTATGGCAACCACATTACCCACTGAGCCATCCAACTCTCCGGGCCATGAATATTGACTTCCAGTTGTGACATTTTACTATACCATTGCAAAGAGGTTGCATCTTCCCACTGAGGGAAGCTAAGTGCACAAGAGAGCTTGTTTCATTATTTCGTGGAACGGCACATGAATCTATAATTTTCTCAGTAAAAATTTTAATTTTAAAGAGAGAGGCTGCTCATTGAAAATCAGGATAAATGCAGCCAAATTGCTTACCATCTCTGTTTGCAGGATTTACTGAGAAGGTGGTATGCATGCAAATCTTTCAGTGCTGTATCAGGAGAGACATGCAGAACCATAAACATATTTGGCAGAGAGTGAGACATTTACTTCCAACATAGAAGGGCTGAAAGAGGTTTAAACAGAGAGCCATTGTGGGGCAGCTGGATACTATCGCCTTGTTCCCACTAAAGTCTTCAGAGCCCAGCTTATTTACATTTAATTCAGTTTGAGTAAGATGTGATTTTTCCACAGTCAACTTTAAGTTTCAAAGTGGCAGGAAAGAACATTTCCAGGTTGTTGCCCTAATACCTGGGAAGGAATTCACCAGCATTGAATCTTCTCATTATATTTATTATGTTGAGCACTGTTGGCAAATAAAATGGGAGCCAGACTGCTTGATAATAGTTCTCTACAGGAAAGCTTCATGCATTTTTAAGACCTCTTATGATAAAAATTGAACTACATGTATATGAGCTATGATTATAGGAAATAAGATGACTAGCCATAAACCATAAGAGAGCAATAGTATTAGTAAGCCCTAGTGAGCCCTTGTGCCCGTCAGTGTGTGTGTGTGTGTGTGTGTGTGTGTGTGTGTGTGTGTGTGTGTCTGTTATGTTCAGTGAAATTGGTCCAGGCTGGATGAGAACAAAAAAAATGCAGCATGCAACAGATGGCAGGGCCACACTCATTCCTTCCAAGTGGCATTGTTCACAGGAGCTGGTGTCTGGGCCCCACCCTCACTTAGGTGACCAAATCACACCTCACTAATAGATTACTAGCCTGTTTACCTCGGAGGAATTGAGGATCCTTGAAACTCACCGCCAACGGACAAGCATGGAGGCCAACCCCTGTAATCTCAGGTTTGAAGTGGCTGAGGTGGAGGATTACCACGTTTGAGGCCAGCCTAGGCTACATAACAAAGCCCTATCTCCAAATCAAACAAAAACAATAAACATAAGCTGGGACTGAAGCTGGCAGAAGGTGGGGGAGGGGGCTTCTAATCAGTCAAGTTTTGTCCAGAAGCAACCAGCCAGCAATTTTCCTAGTGCAAATCCTTTAGGAGCTCAGAGGCACTACTGGGCTTCTCTCGTTAGGAATTACCTGCTTCTCACACAAGCTCCTGTCTTTCTGTTTTTGACGAAGGTGCTGCAAGTGGAGCACTCTGGTGCTGCTTTAGACAGCACTCATCCACTCCTGTCCCTGAAGCAGAACCATACGATTCAAACGACAACATATTTTTAATTAACATAAAGGAGTATTCTTGAGGTGAGCTCAAAGCGTGAAATAGTCTACGTAACCCTGGGACTGGACTCTTGAAAAAAACACCAGTAGGTCTGTTTTGTTTTGTTTTTGTTTTGTTAATTTAATAACCAGCGAGTCTGCTTCATTCTGCTTGGCCGTGCTTGGATGTGGAGCCAGAGAAGAAAGAGGGGGTAGGGGAAGAATTGGAGGGAAGAGAAAAGGGGGTAGATTGGATCCAAATACATTATATGCATGCATGAATGTTTAATAAAATGTCACTGCAAAAAAAATAAGAAAAGATAGAAAATTTGTTTCATCATTAAAAGGGGGACACAAAAGGCAGAACTAAAAATGAGAAGCTTTCAAGAATAGAGAAGAATAAAAAATCTTGATGACTGACTGATCCTTGATGGAATTCTGAATGGTGAGACAAGACAGGAAAGGCATCAGTGTCCCAAATGTGGACGGATAACTCTGCATGCTGAGTGCACTGTAGTGCATCGTATCTCACTTCCTCCCTCTCATCACCGCGCTGGGGTCTGGAGAGAATCTCTGTGTTCTTGGGAGATGTAAGATGGAGAACTACTGGGGCAGAGCCGGGTGGGATTGTGAGGCCAAGGAGGAGGTGTGCCTGCTCCACTCCTGCCAACCATAGAAAAGGCTGATGAATTCCCTCTCACTGGGACGACACCCTGGAATCTTCTTTGTTGTCATTTGGGAATATAAATTTGACTCTTCCCACTGTACAATAATGAAGGATCATAAATAACAAACAACAGCCTATTTTGCTTAAATTATTTTTTGTATTTTGATCACTATAAGATCTTTGCTTTAGTACCGAATTAAAAAAAAAAACTGCACTGTAGCATTTACCTTGGAAATTGGCTTCTTTTTTATTCCCACTTAGATATGTGAGATGGCTCAGCTCATAGAAGGTGATTGCTACGAAGCTTGATGATCTAAGTTCAGTCCCAGGGAACCACATTGTGGAAGCAGAAAACCAACTTCCAACTAGTTGTCCTCCAACCTCCATACATGGCATGGGGCACATGCTACTGCACATGTGTGTACAAGTGTAAAAACACACAAAATAAATAAATGCTTTTAAACTTCTATTTTTTGCCCCCCTCACGTCTTCTTAACCAGCTGAAGTGAAGAATCATGATTCCTACAACTTACAAATAATTCATTTAAAAATATATGTATAAGCACTAATATACCACTTCCCATATATATTATACAGAGGTGTGCATACATATATGGAGTTGCATACATGTGCCTGCCTGCATTTATGAATACATCAGGAGAAGCAACCATGACAAAATGCAAACACTTAGTGAACTGAGGTAATGAACCCAGTGGCATTTGTTAAGTTATTCTTGCAATTCTTGTGCAAGCTAGATGCTTTTCAAGATCTAGCAATGGTAGGTGTGGGTGAGATAGCAAAATTGGTAAATGGAAGTTAAAGCCTAGTACACACTCTTTACAAGTTAAATTGGTTAATTTGTGTGACCAATGTATTCGTTGTGATATGAGATCTTCTAAAGAAAGGGGAGAATACATTCTGCAAACATGTGAACGACTTCAAGATTTTGAAAGCATTGGGATTTAAAACCATCAAAGGATACTGGCAGGCTTCCTTTTTTGGTTTTTGTTTGTTTGTTTTTGGTTTTCTTTTGTTTTGTTTGGTTGGTTGGTTTGGTTTTGGTTTTTTTCGAGACAGGGTTTCTCCGTGTAGTTTTGGTGACTGTCTGGATCTCGCTCTGTAGACCAGGCTGGCCTTGAACTCACAGAGATCCGCCTGGCTCTGCCTCCCAAGTGCTGGGATTAAAGGCGTCCGGCCAGGCTTCCTTTTAAAAAGAATATGGTTCTGGGCATGGTGGCATACACCTTTAATCACCACACTCAGGAAGCAAATGCAAGCAGATATTTATCCATATGTATATATCTACATGCATATATATAGTATATAGATACATAATATTAGGTTATGAAAAGATTTTCCCCAGTGTTAAAGATGTAGCTTAGTGATACAGTGCTTGCCTAGCATCCATGAGGCATTAGTGTTCATCCCTGAGACTGAAAAAAATGAAGTTTTATTCCCTGAAAATTATTCATTGTGCATATATTTAGATTTTTTTTAACTATTGCTTTAATTATTTTATTCTGTAAAGCTTATATCTAGAAATTGCAAAATAAGTTGTCTTGGTCAGGGTGACTATTGCTGTGATGAAACGCCAAGTTGAGGATGAAAGGGTTTGTTTGGCTTACACTTCCACAGCACTGTTCATCACTGAAGGAAAGGACAGAAACTCAAACGGCAGGAACCTGGAGGCAGGAGCTGATGCAGAGACCGTGGAGGAGTGCTACTTACTGGCTTGCTTCTCATTGTTTACTCAGCCTGCTATTTTATAGACCTCAGGACCGCTATCCCAGAGATGGCACCACCCACAATGGCACCATCACATCGATCACCAATTAAGAAAATGTCCTATAGTCTTGCCTACAGCCTGATCTTGTGGAGGCATTTTCTCAACTGAGGCTCCCTCTCTGAAGACTCTAACTTGTGTCAGGTTGACATAAAACCAGTCAGCACAGATGTCCTTCAAACACTGTGTTGAACAAAGCAAACATAGATCTATTAAGGAAAAGATAGAAAGTTTGAGAGGCACTAAGGAAAGGATATTGTCCTTCAAACACTTTTTTTAATTATAAAGAAATAAGGCTGGAGAGATGGCTCAGAGAACACACTTGCCGCCCTTGTAAAAGACCTAGGTTTGGTTCCCAGAACCCAGGTGGCAGCATGAAACCATCTTTAACTCCAGTTCCAGAGTATTTAACCCCCTTCTCTGACCTCCACGAGAACCAGGCAAACACATGGTACACATACATACACACAGGCAATACACTCATACACATAAATATTTATGTCAATATTATCTATGACAAAAGTAAATTAGAATTAATCTAAGCATATAGAATACAATACAATAATTTAAAAGGGTAGTACCAAAATGTTTGAAACTTACGAAACTATTTCCAAAAGGTTTCTGAAAGAAGCAGGCATCACAAATAATTTTACAATAGGGTCCCTACTTTCAATCAGAGTGAAAAGATAAAAGACATACAGTATTCTCTCTTATCCACTGTTTCACTTCCCATGATTTCAGTCACTTGGGTCCAGCTACATTGTGAAACCATTCAATGAGAAAGTCTGCAAATAGCTCACAGGTTTTCAACTGTGCACCATTCAGATCAGTGTAATGAAATGTGCTTCGTACCGTCTAACACATGAACCATCATCCCATCTAGTATCAATCTGTACTATCCACTCTGCTGCTCAGACCTCATCTTAGTCAAACATTTAAGCCGTTACCTTGGTTATTACCTTGGTGTGGGACAGTACCACAACCACACGTCTGCTGTTCAGGTAACCTGCCTGAAGAAGCCCAGCGCTACGTCACAATGCGCCCACTGTTCCTTTCATGTCATCTGCTTACATAGGCGTTGGTTGTACCATCTCACATCACCGCTAAGAAATGGAGGGGGAGGACAGCCCAATAAATTATTCTAGGAGAGGGTGTTTTCAAATCTCTTTATTACTAGTGTTTTAATTTTACTGTTTGTGTTCATCATACACGTTACCATGCTACACAAAGACATTTCCATACAATTACCCTACATATATTAGGTATACTCCTCAATGTACCTCCCTACAGTCTTCATTTCAACCCTTCCTCATCCTGCTAGTCCCTTTGTTCTTCTGGCTTTTACTTTCTCATATATGTATGTGTATATATATATATATATATATATATATATATATATATATATATATGATTTTCATATATACATGATTTTATATATCTATATAAAATCTAAGAACTATGGGTGAGAGAAAATACATACTTGTCTTTCTGAGACTGACTTAATTCACTTAGACTACAAAGCAATTTCTTCAAACCACATGGCTTCATTTCTCTTAATGGCTGAGGAAATGTTTCATTTTATAATTTAAATTTCCATTTTTTTCAAGAATAAATAACCTACTGAGCCCCTTTGGTGTTGTGCATATATACAGGTGTTTGGGGCTGACCACTTGGGACTGAATAACCTATCAGGGAGCTGGTCCTCAGAAAAGACTGATTCTCCCTCTTTCAGCAGCCATTTGTTGCCCATAGTTCTTCGTATAGGGATGGGAATGTCAATTGGTGGTGTTGTTATGCAGATCTTGTTTCAGAAACCATAATATTTGATATTTCATGGGTGCAGCTTCCCTGTTATGTCTGGAAGACACTATTCTAGCAGCCAGTGTCCTGGTCCTCTGGCTCTTACAATCTTTCCATCCTCTCCTTCACGATTTTCCTTGAGCCTTAAGTGTAAGGATTGTGTTATAGTTATGTCAACTGGGGCTGAGCACTCTGCACATACACCACATTTCTAACCCATTCCTCTGTTGTTGAACACCTAGGTTGGTTGTGTATTATTATAATTGTTCTTTTTTACTATTATTTATTATTGATAATCTCTTATACTTAGCTTCTAAAATAAACTTTGTTGTGAGTGTGTAGATATGGGGAAAGCATATAGACTGCATTCAGGACTACCCAAGGTTTAAGGCATATACTGGGGAATTGGAACATATATCCGACCAGGACATGGAAGGGTGAAATACATTGAGACAAAACACTAAACCCCAACAGCAAAAATTAACCAACAAATATTATATACATAATGAGTAATAATATTAAAATTAAATTACTCCATCAAGACTGTCGTGGTTTGAAAGAAAATGGTTGCCAAATGCAGTGGCACTATTAGGAGGTGTGACCTTGCTGAAGTAAATTGTGGCCTTGTTGGAGGAAATGTGTCACCGTCGAGACAGGCTTTGAGGTCTCTTTTGCTCAAGCATCACTTAGTGTGACACTGAATCCACTTCCTGTTGCCCTCTGATCAAGATGTAGCCAGCACCATGTCCACCTACATGCCACCATGCTCCCGCCATGTTGATGATGGACTGAACCTCTGCAACTGTAAGCCAGCTACCTCAATTAAATGTTTCTTTTTAAGATTTGCCGTGGTCATGCTGTCTCTTCACAGCAATAGAAACCCTCAGTAAGACAGAAGTTGGTACCAGGGACTGGGATATTACTATGATAGGCCTGACCATGTTTTTGTTTTGGACAAATACAGACTTTGGGAGTTTGGGTTAGAAAAACAGTGGAATGCTTTAAACACTGATTAGTGGGCTATGTGAGTAGAAGCACAGAAGACAGTGGTGCTGAGTGTGATTTGATGAACTGTGGGGGACTACCTCAAGATGTTTCAGAGGAGAAGAACTTTAGGATGTTACCTAGAGATTGCTCTTGGGACATTTTGATAAAAAATGTGGCTGCTTTTTGCCCTTGTCCAAAGAGTCTGCCTGAGGCTATAGTGAAGAATTTTGGATTAATTCCTTTGGCAGTGGAAATCTCAAACCAGCCTAGTATAGACTCTGTCATGTGGTTATTAGTGTTAACTCTGAAGAAGATTTATAAGGAAAAGGAGCAAGCTGAGCAAATAAAAACACAAAATGTACAGATTGAGAAAAAAGAGCACCAGGAAGTGGAACAGAGATAAATTCTATGTTCAAGGAGCTAAACAGATTAAAAATGTAATAAACAGGGTGGTGATCTCAGGACGAGATCCCACCCATCTAAATTTCCAACTTGTGAAAAGAAACTAAAGAAAAGCATACAGCTGTGTGTGGTAGTACACACCTCTAATCCTAGCACTTGGAAGGCAGAGGCTGGCAGATCTCTGAGTTTGAGGTTAGCCTGGTCTAGAGATCCAGTTTCAGGACAGCTAAGCTTAGGCAGTGAAGGACAAAAAGCTGGTGATGATGTAATTGAACAAGGGGGCCATGTTCCAGTCCCACTTGGCAGCTTTGGCCATATTGTTCTGGAGTTAAGGATAAAAGAAAGGGGCTATGGTATTTGTGCCTGAGACTAAGGAAAGCCTCTGAGGCCAGGAATGTGTCAGAGGTGTCTCTGAATGGAGGCCTAGAGAGGCCATCATGTGAAGCGGTGAAGTTGAAGCCTGGATTGCCCTGGAGACCCCAAGATACTAGAGATGCCAGAGCATAGGATACCTGCCGAGAAGAGCTGCTAATAGGGAATGGAACCTGACCCGTCCAGCAGGTCAGGTTATTCGTGGGTCTCGAGCCGGGAAACACCTGAAAGCCAATGGGGAGAGAGGGAAATGAAGCCAAGCGCATAAAAAAAGACAGAGTCAGTCTGAGTTGCGTCAAGGCTCCGTTTATTGATTGGGGTTTGAGGTTTATATGCAGGGCTTCAGGTAGGGAGGGGGCAGAGAAAGGAGAGTGGAAAATTTTCAGAAGAAGTCAGAGTGAAGGTGTGGAGGCGAGGTCTCTTTGATCCAAGGCTCTGCAGCTGGCCGATTACTGTTCAAGGCTATATCTAAAAGTACACTTCTTAGTTGGGCCAAGGTCATCCTGTTTTTGCTAGCCTTGCAGTTGGCCAAGAACGTCTGGTTTTGCCAGACTCCAAGCAGAAATTCAAAGCATAACCATCCTAAGTCAAACAGTCCTGGGTCAGTCTCCAACAGGAACCAACCCAAGAGAAAGAAGTGTGTTACAGTTAACAAAGCTGAAGAGCATTTTGACATCAAACGTGGAGACGCAAAGTTTGGAGTTTGCCTAGCTGGTTTTTGATGATGCTTTGGTCCAGAATTTCCTCACTATGCCTTTCCCTACATTTTGGAATGGTAATGTATATCCTGTGCCATTAAATGTTGGAAGTATGTCATCTGTTTTTTGATTTTGATTTTATAGGGGATTACAGTTAAAAGATTACATAAGTCTCAGAAAACGACTTTGTAATTTGGACTTTTAAGCATTGTTGAGACTGTGATACACTATGGGAACCTCTGAAGTTGGACTAAATGCACTTTGCATTATGATATTGTTTTGGTTTGGTTTGGTTTTTCAAGACAGGGTTTCTCTGTGTAGTTTTGGTGCCTGTCCTGGATCTTGCTCTGTAGACCAGGCTGGTCTCAAACTCACAGAGATCTGCCTGGCTCTGCCTCCCGAGTGCTGAGATTAAAGGCATGCGCCACCACTGCCCAGTGCATTATGATATTGTTAAAAGCTTATGTGGGCCAGGAAGTGGAGAGTGGTAGTTTGAATGTAATTAGCCTCATAAGATCATAGGGAGTGATTAGGAAGTTTGGCTTTGTTGGAGTGGGTATGGCCTTGGAGGAAGTGTGTCACTCCGGGGGCAGGTTTTGAGGTTTCCTATGTTCAAGATACCATCCAGTGTCATAGTCCACTTGCTGTTTTCCTTCAGATCAAGATGTAGCCAGCACCATGTCTGCCTGCACACACCGCCATGCCCCCCACAATGATGATAATGGAGTGAACCTGTAAGCAATCCACCCCAATTAAATGTTTTCCTTTATAAGAGTTGTCATGGTCATGGTGTCTCTTCACAACAGAAACCCTAAGACAAGGACCTTACCTAACTTACTTCTCTAAAGCAGTTGCTCATCACTGTAAGTCTTTACCATAATCTTTTTTATTTCTGCTCTTTTCCCTTCTTAACCTGATGTTATAGATTCTGGAATATTCCATAAGTTCCCCCAAAGACTGGTTAGAATTAACCTCCCTAAGATTTGCAAAAATTCTTCAACACTTTACATTTTGTTGTATCCATTTATGACAGCAAGAGATAGGTTATCTCACAACAGACAAGTTGATATATTTTTATCACCATGCAAAGCAATATGTATACTATAGCATGTAAAGCCAGCTAAATAACCTACTAGATAGCCCATAGACCTAGTTTAGAACCAAACATAACTGGTCTAAAAAGGATCAGTGAAATGATTCCTAATGATATTCTGCTATACTCATAAATAGGAGCCTTGTCCAGTCATCATCAGAGAGGCTTCCTCTGGCAGCAGATGCGAGCAGGTAAAGAGACCCACAGTTGGACATTATGCAGAGAGAGGGTCTAAATTGGAGGTCTCCATTGGGTCCCTCCATTTGGAGCTCAGGGGAATCCCACAGAAGAGGGGGAAGAAAGATTGTATGAGACAGAAGGGATGGTGAATACCAGAAGAACATAGCCCACTGCATAAACTCAACAAGGCTCATTTGAGCTCACAGAGACTGAAGTGGCAAGCATAGGGCCTTGCATGGGTCTGTACCAGGCACTCCGCATATATGTTATGGCTCATAGCTTTGTGGTTTTGTGGGACTCCTAAAAGTGGGAGTGGGTTATCTCCAACTCTTTTGCCTGCTCTTGGGACTCTTTTCCTCCAATTGGTTTGCATCTACTGCTCCAGTGCCATGGATGCTGCCATATTCCCTGCCAAGATCATAATGAAGCTCGAAACTGTAAGGAAGCCCCTAGTTAAATGCTTTCTTTCATGAGAATTGTCTTGGTCATGGTGTCTCTTCATAGCAATAGAACAGTGACTAAGACAGACATCTAAGCTGTTTCCAATTTCTGTCTATTATCAATAGAGCCTCAGTGAACTTCCGTGAGCAGGTATCTCTGTAGTAGGACATAGCTGAGTCACACAGTAAACCTGCTGATGGCTTCTTGTGTAACCTCCACACTGATTTCAATCAGTGTGGCTACACCAGATTGCCCTCCATCCCAGCAATGAGTAAGTGTCCCTCTTTCCCCACTTCCAAGTCAACATTTGTCTCATTGGTTTATTGGTTTTATGATTTTTAGTATAGCCATTCTGACTCGGGTAAGCTGAAATCCCAAAGTAATTTTCCTTTTTGTTTCCTTGATGGTGAAAGATGTTGAGCACCTTTAAAAATGTTTCTCAGTCATTTGTGCTTCATCTTTTGAAAACTATGGTGGTTTGAATAAGAATGTTTGAACATTGGCTTGTATATTTTAATGCTTGCTCACCAGGGAATGGAATTGCTTGAAAGGATTAGAAAGATTAGGTGTGGCCTCGTTGGAGGAAGTGTGCTGCTAGGGATAGGATTTGAGGTTTCAAAAGCCGAAGCCAGGCTCAGTGTCTCTCTTTCTCTTTATGCTTGCTTGTAGAAGTCTCAGCTACCACAGTACCACACCTACCTGCCTCCTTGCTCTCTGCCATGATGATAATGGACTAAGTCTCTGAAACTGTAAGCGACCACCAATTAAATACCCCCTTTCACAAGAGTTGCCTTGATCATGGTGTCTCTTCACAACAATATAATAGTGACTAGACAATAAGCATCTGTTTAGTTCTATACCCCACTTTTAAATAGTATTATTTGTTTTCTTGATGTCCTTTTTTTAGTTCTTTATATATTCTTGATACTAGCCTTCTACCAGATGTATAATTGGTAAAGATTTTTTGCCATTCTGTAGTCTGCCATTTTGTTGGAATGAAGGTGTCCCTTGGTACATGGGAGCTTTTTAGTTTTATGATGTCATATTTATTAATTATTGGTTCTAATGACTGTGCTATCAGGATCCTGTTCAGAAAGTAACTTTCTGTGCTAATGAGTTCAAATGTTTTTCCTACTTCCTCCTCTATCAGGTTCAGTGTATCTGATTTTATGTTGAAATCCTTGATCCATTTGGAGTTGAGTTTCCTGCAGGGTGATAAGTATGGATCTATTTGCATTCTTCTATGCGCAGCCATCCAGTCTGACCAGCACCATTTGTTGAAGATGCTGTTTTTTGGCCTCTTTGTCAAAAGTCATCTGGCTGTAGGAATGTGGGCTTAAATTTTATTCCAATGATGGATGTGCCTGGTGTTTACACCCATGCTGTTTTTGTTGCTACATTTATATAGTATATCTTGAAATCAGTGATACCTCCAGGAGAGTTTTTATAGCACGTTTAAATTCTGGGGATCCTATGGCTTTATATATATGCATTTAAAGCTGGGCAGTGTTGGCACACGCCTTTAATCCCAGCACTCAGGAGGCAGAGCCATGTGCATCTCCGTGAGTTCAAGGCCAGCCTGGTCTACAGAGAGAGATCCAGGACAGGCACCAAAACTACACAGAGAAACCCTGCCTCGAAAAAAAACTAAAAAAAAAAAAAAGCATTTAATATCAGAAGTAATGAGTGATTGATTTTAACCTTTGGATGAGCTAATCTCTTCAAAAATCTTTCTTATTCACGAAGACTGAAGTCACCTGAAGCCCCATTTAACTGTGATATTTCCAAAGTACTTAGTTGTTTTCTTAAAGGGTTATTTATTTTTATTTTATGTGTGCAGTTTTGCCTGCATGTCTATATGCATGTAGTGCCTGTGGTGACCAGAAGAGGGCATCAGATCCTCTGGAACTGGAATTACATGTGGGTTCTGGGAACCAAACCAAGTCTTCCACAAGAGCAGCAAGTACTCTTAACTCCTGAGCCATCTCTCCAGCCCTCCTTAGTTATATATTTAAAAAAAAATTACGAGAAATCAAAACCCTGCAGAAATTTATTTTAGGAAAACAACAAACTAATAAAATGTATTGGGCAGGGACCAAATCAAGAGCATTTCTTAAATACTTAACATTTATTTAATCTTATCTACCTGTGTCTATACAATATTCAGGATGCTGAACACAGTCCCAGGTACTGGAGAGTCCTGAATCATCTGAAAATAGCCTTTTATTTCCTCCCTATTTCAGTTTCATTTTAAGTATACTAACAAGAGTTAAAAACTAAAAAAGTTTCTGGAAGCCTCTTGGCAACCATTAAACTAACTAGGAATTTGCTCACCCCAAGTGACTGGGTTTATAGAAGATTTACTCTAATTGGGTGAACTGATGTTTAGGACAGTGAGTCAAGCCACTGAGAGTATATACTAAGCATCCTACAGCAGGCAACAACCTATGCATTTCCAACTACTGATGTAAGAGAAATTTCTCCAGGGGTTCTGGAAGCCCTAGCTGGCAGATGGCTTGATGACATGGACGACGGCCCAAGCACTTCCGGACACACAGGCGGCAGAGCTGAGAAAGAGCAGGCGGACCTGGGAGATGGAATAAAAATGGCATGAACCTCACAGTGGGGTAGAAACAGAGATTTGAATACTGTAAGTTTAGTTGAATGGGATAGGAATTACCAAATGACTGTAAATGCTACAAGCAGAGGATTCTGCGATGCCCTTTTGTAGAGGATGTCCTTTAAGTTTATCCTTCAATAGTGACTGCATTATTGAACAATGAGCTATCCACAGGCTAGGAAAGAAGTGGGGATCCACACAGTGCTTCTCACTCACTATTATTGCCTGTGCTAATGGAAGTGACAGGCTGGATGAAGTGAAAAACACTGGGGTGTAGGGCCCTAAGACAGAGCTTCAGCACACAGAGGGCCAGCTGAAGAGAAGGTGGGAGCAAGAAGTGTTACCTCTGTGGTTACACAGTCAGTGCAAGGAGGTGAACCAAGGGCCAAGTAGTCCTCGAAGTCCACCCAGGGCCTCCCAGTACTAACTTCCTGTGTGGTAGACCTGGCTCCCACCTCCCACCCGGAAGGGCCCTCTGTTCTTGCAAGGGTTCCACCTCAATAAATATGTAGAAAGGTTTTTACTTCAACCCCATTGATTCCCTGAATTTCAGTCTCAGGGAATCTACTTCTAAAGGGACACTTTACATCATCCCATTATTTCTTTGCTTGTCCATCAGCAAAGACTTCCTCAAGTGGATCTAGTTACTTACTGGCTTATACAGATCCTCATTGTAGATAAAGTCTACTGTAACGGCATTATGAAAAATATGAAAAAGAGCAGATTACATATGCAAATAGCCAGATGACACTCAAGATTGATGAGGACAAGGAACATGAGACAGAGAGCTATTCAAAGAACCACTCACCTTTAGTTAAATCGCTGGGGATTGAGAATAGAAAAGATCCCTACCCAGTGCCCCTCAAATCTGGGGCAAGCCTTCCATTAGAAACTAAGTAGCTAAGCGTCTAGAGAACACAGTAAAACAACAAACTGTCCAGTTCTCTTGGTGAAGCTCAAAAACAGTGTTTGTGTTTATGAGGTTTGAGGACAGAGGAGCTTGCTGAAGAGGAATGCAAGTAAACCGTAGGACTGAAAACACTCCCAATTGGGGGCAGGAGGGGGGTGCTGAAGAAGAAAAGAAAAATGTAAAAATGTACAAATTGTTACCAACTACATTCTTAGCGAACAGTTGGAAAAGTACTTTCCAAACTAGCATCTAGTAAGGCAGGCCACTACCCTTCAAGTGGCATTTCAAATAAAAGAGCATCTATCAATGGCCTAGACATCAGGACTAATATAGATCGGTGAATTAAAGTGTGGGAGCTTGCTTAATATACAGAGTTTAGGACCCCACTTGGATCGCCTTGATCAAAACCTGTATTTTAATAAGGCCTCTGGATGATTTGTTTGCACAGTAGGTTTTTTTTCTTTTAAAGCACTGATAGAAACTGTTTCCAAAACAATAAACCAACCATTTCATTGGGCAGGATATAGGCCTTGGGAGCAGTGTCCGGAAACATGAGACCCCTTGCTATATAAATCATTTCAGGTGAACTGGATTCAGGTCTTTCTGGGATCAAGTGACTTGCTTAGCATATTAGTGCTTCTTCCTAGTAGGTGTGTGACCTTCTATAGACCACAAGCTATATACTTGACCATTATTGATGGTCCTTGTGCAGCATGTGACTTTATTTCTGATTTGTCCACGAACTGCCTCTCAGTGTTACAAAGCCGACTTTTGACTTATTCAATTGTGTGCTTTTCCTATGATAAATGTGGCTCTTGAATCATTTCTGGGTGAAAACAAGGTTGTCGGATTGTTTTCTTGTAGTAGAAAATAAAATGCAACAATAAATACAGAGTGTAAAAGAAAAGTCCTAGGATACACTGCAGTGAATCCAGGACTTGTCCCTTCCCACAATACCATCCCCAATTACAAAAGAAAAGGAAAAATAGGGAATAGTCTAGAGATGAGACAACAGTATGCTTAGGGAGGAGAAGCAAATACCCTATCGGGCCTGTCTTACCTTCATGGAGCAGGAGCGCCTGCTCCACACTGCTTTTGGGAGCAGCAAGATCAAGGGCGATTTTGCCCTGAGAGTTTCTGAGTTTCAGGTTAGCTCCATACTCAGTGAGCAGGTTGATGACCTCCACACTGGACTGCCTAGCTGCAGCATGCAGTGGGGTATCCAGCCACCGGCCATGGTCAACACTGGCTCCTTAATAAAGCAGATGACCACAGTCAAAGCTGAGAGTGAATGTAAGACACAATGAACTATTGTATATAAAAACATCTTAACTACTCTGGCATATTTAACCAACCTTTGAGACTATGTGACTGAAGCCTAGAACCTCAGCAATGCCTGTGAAGTCTATTCCAAAACAGACTGGAGAAAAGTGAAGTTAGGTGCTTTCTCACACACACACACACACACACACACACACACACACACACACACACAATCGTAACATACAAAACAAAATACTTGAAGTTCTTGTTACATGGATATTTGGAGGCTTTTAGGCAAGACAGAAAGAAATTTGTTTGGCTTTTATATTGTTGGAGACTCAAAAATTTCTAAAATCAACATAAAATAGTAAATGAAAGAATAAAATAAGTAATATAAAACATTTTGGAGGTCAAATTTCTCAAGTAAAGATTTTTACTATAGCTTACATGTTTATATCAGTAGCTAAATGTCTTAAATCATGAATCAAATGATAGTTTTGAAGTATTCTACTTTTCTCTGGAATGGTAGTTTCTTTATATGACATTCTGAAGTAGCAGGAGAGAAGTCAGTCTGCTGCAAATGGCCACCACATTCCATACTTAGTTTCCCTTTGGAAAAGCATCGTCTTGTGAGTCTCAGCTGACATATCCTGAGTGAAACCTAATAACTGCAGAGTAAACTGAAATCTAGCCCTCAGCCCATCAGTAGCCTATACTGCCTTGGCCACCATGATCAATTGATTGGTTCAGAGATGGCCATGCATGCAACTCAAAGAGAGCCAATATTCCTTCTTGTTACAAGCCCAAGTGTTTGTGGCAGCCCATACTGCCACTACCAGGGAGAAGCATACTAGCTACATAAGGCCAGCATCAATGGAAGCAGAGCTGAGATACTTGTTTCTCTAGATGAGTTGTGCATCTAGCTTTCAGGTATCCAATATAATAAGAATCTTATCTAGCCTGAGAAGAATGCTATCTTTACAACTATTAAAAAAAAAAACCGAGAGGGGAATCTGTGGTTCGTATGTAAAATGAATAGAAAAATCTCTTAATAATAAAAAAATGAAAAAAAAGCCTAGCAGCTTCATCTCATTAAAACTGTTCTAATAATTACCTAGTTCTAGAAGCTTCTTCACACAGTCGACTTTCTCGTAGGTACAGGCCACATACAGAGGAGTTCCTAGCTGAGGAATCTCTTGCTCAATGTTAGCATTATGCGCCAGCAGAATCTCCATACACTCTCTGTGACCTGGTGGAATACAAAATAACCTCACTTGACCACTGTGGTAGCACACACCTTTAATCCCAGCACTCGAGAGGCAGAGGCAGGCAGATCTCTGTGAGTTTCAGGCCAGCCTGGTCTACAGAACAACTTCCAGGACAGCCAAGGCTACACAGAGAAATGCTGTTTCAAAAAAAAAAAAGACAACCTCATTCAAACAGGGACAAGGTGAATATGCACAGAATTTCAGGATTGCTTTCTAGAACGGGCTTTTGAAATAACAGATTTTGGGGGGCTAGAGAGATGGCTCAGCAGTTAAAACTCTTGCTGCTGCTCTTCCAGAGGACCTGGGTTCAACTCCCAGCACCACATGGTGGCTCACAACTGTTTGTAACTCCAGTCTCAGGGAAATGATGCCCTCGTCTAGCCTCCGAGGGCACTGCATGCACATGGCACACAAACACACACAGGCAAAACACCCATGTGCACAAAATAAATAAATAAAAATCTTTAAAAAGAAGCAATAGATATTCCCCTATATTAGAAGAAAAACACTTAGTTTTTGGAATCATAAGCAGAAATCTGCAAACAAAACCATGAAAATGTTTCCTCCAGGGAACTTTTTTTTTCAGTCCCAGGGTAACTTCAGTGAAACTCAAGACTCTAAAGAACATAGCTGACCTCACTCTCTATCATGAAACCACCACTTTATAAATGGATGGCTATAAGAAGCAGAGGGATAAATGGCCCCTGTTATTACCAGCACTTAAACCAAAGCTCAGTCCTATTCCCAAGCTCAATCCTATTCCCTCTCCACTACTAAGCTCTCATTCTCTTCTTCATCCACCCCTGTAAAAGAGAACCTGTGCTGGGGGATGTCTTTCTATACACTGTGAATATATGTTGTTCCCATTGGTTAATAAATAAGCTGCTTTGGTCTATGGCAAGGCAGCTTAGAAGCAGGCGGGAAATTGAAGGAGAGAGACAGGCAAGAGAAAGGCAGAGTCTGGAGAGATGCCAGCCTGCCACCCAAAGAACAACACGTCAGCAGACCAGTAAACCATGGAACATGTGTCAAAACATAGATTAGGGTTAATTTAAGATACAAGAGCTAGCTAGCAAGAGGCCTGCCATAGACCATACAGTTTGTAATTAATATTAAGCCTCTGAGTGATTATTTTATAAGCGGCTGCAGGACTGTGGGGCTGGGTGGGACCAGAGAAACCTTCCAACTACAAACCTGCAACTTTATTAGGTTAGACTGGAAGACACAGATGAGAATGAATCCAAAGCTTCAGGTACAGAATATACTCAAATGAATTTACAAATTCACTGGCTAGGGAGAACTCCATAAGTAAAGCATTCTATGTAGAGACTTTGTCCAATGACAGGATAAACATGATTAATTTGAAGTATATCAATTAATCCTTCATGAAGGAATTCTTCTGTGTTGCTGAAGAAAGTTTGATGATAGTTTTAAATGTTTCCTCAAAAGTTGTACCCTGAGGTTAGAAGGATGGTTCAGTGGTTAAGAGCACCTGCTGATCTTGTAGAGGACTCAGGTTCAGTTCCAAGCACCCATATTATAGCTCACAACAGCCTATAATTCCAGTGCCAGGGGGATACATACATACATGCAGACAAAACACACATATACACAAAATTAAAATGTGTTTTTTTAAAGCTGTTATCATTAATTAATTTAGCCAACCTTTTCTTTAGAGATAATCAGAACCAAAGTGTGCCTGGTAAACACATGGTAGCTGGTAAATATTTATTTCTGAGTAATTCTTATCTCTTTAAATTTTTTGGCAGAACAAAAACTGAGCCTAGTTTGAGTTAAACATAAATAGCCTTAAGAAGTAAGTGTACAAGCCCAGATGTGGTGGCACATGCCTGTAGGTGAAAACATCTGGATCAACACTAGACCTTGAGTCATGCAAACTTCAATCAACCTACCACTGTTGGGTGTGCCCTGGAGTGGTTTACTTACCTCTCTTCACTGCTTCATGGATAGGTGAAGCCAGGTGGACCTCAAGCTGGACCTTGGCTCCAAACTCCAAGAGCATACTGACACATGCAGCACTGCCACTGCAGCAGGCATTGAAGAGTGGAGTGGCCCCATGAATTGTCAGTCCATTGACCTAGTATTGGGCAAAGCAAAACTCACAGAATTCACTCACTCATTGTCATGTCACCAAGTGCGTACTCCTATGTATGCGCCTGGAGAAATTCCCTCATGATGACAAAGGACTGAGAGCATTCCATATCTGTGGTGGTTTGAAAGAAAATGGCCCCCAAATGGAGGGGCACTATTAGGAGGTGTGGCCTTGTTGGAGGAAGTGTGTCACTGTGGGGTGGGCATTGAGTTCTCCTATGCTGAAGCTACTCCCACTGTCACAGACCACTTCCTGTTGCCTGCAAGCTATAGGACTCATCTACTTCTGCAGCTCCATGTCTGCTTGCACGCCGCCATCCCACCATGATGATAATCGACTGAACCCCAGAACTGGAAGTGAGCCACCCCAATTAAATGTTTTCCCTTATAAGAGTTGCTGTGGTCATGGTGACCCTTCATACCAACAGAAACCCTAACTAAGACAAAAGTCGGTACCAGGGATTGGGGTATTGCAGTGATAGGCCTGACCATGTTTTTGTTTGGAGAAATATGGACTTTGGGAGTTTGGATTAGGAAAGCAGTGGAATGCTTTAAGTGATGCTTAATTGGACATACAAGTAGGAACATGGGAGACAGTGGTACTGAGTTTGATTTGATAAACTGTGGGGAGCTGGCTCAAGAAGTTTCAGAGAAGAATTGTAGTGTGTTGCCTAGCGATAATTCTTGTGATATTTTGGTAAAGAATGTGGCTTCTTTTTGCCCTTGTTTGAAGAGTCTGCCTGATGCTAACGTGGAGAGATTTGGATTAATTCCATTGGCAGAGAAAATCTCAAAACATCCTAGTATAGACTCTGTCATGTGGTTATTAGTGGTAACTCTAATGAAGATTTATAATGAAAAGTAGCAAGAAAATGTAAAATTTGAAGAGAAAAGGAATGGAGTTAAGTGGAATGGAGTTAAGTCCTGTGTTCAAAGAGATAAACAGATTAAGAAATGGAATAAATGGAGTGGTGATCTCAGGGCAAGACCCACCCAGATAAGTTTCCAATTTGTAAAAAGGAATTAAAGAAAAGCTTAGAGCTGGGTGTGGTGGTACATGCCTTTAATCCCAGCACTTGAGAGGCAGAGGCTGGCAAATCTCTGAATTTGAGGCCAGCCTGGTCTATAGAGTAAGTTCAAGGACAGCCAAGCTTAGGCAGTGAAGGAAAACAGAAAGATGGTTAAGATGTAATTGAATGAGGGGGGCATGTTCCAGCTCCAGTAAGCAGCAGAACTTGGCAGCTTTGGCCATGTGGTTCTGGAGTTAAGGATAGAAAAAAGGGTCTATGGAAATTTCCCCTGCAACTAAGGAAAGCCACTAAGGCCAACCATGTGTCTTGGGTGCTCCTGAATGAAGGCCTAGAAAGGCCATTGCATGAAGCTGTGAGGTTGAAGCCTGGATTGCCTTTGAAACTCCAGGATGTTAGAAATGTCAGAGCCACAGGATACCTGCCAAGGAATGCTGCTAGTGGGAATGGAACCAGCCCAAGAGAAAGAAGTGTGTTGTAGTCAACAAAGCTGAAAGTAGTTGGAGATCTGAAGAGTGCTTTGACATCAGACATGGAGATGCAGAGTTCAGAGTTTGCCCAGCTGGTTTTCAGTCTTGCTTTGGTCCAATATTTCCTTACTATGCTCCTTTCTCTATGTTTTAGAACAGTTATGTACATCCTGTGCCATTATATGTTGGAAGCATGTGATTTGCTTTTTTTATTTTGATTTTACAGGGGATTACAGTTAAGAGATTGCATGAATCTCAGAAGAGACTTTGAACTTTAGACTTTTAAATAAGTTTGAGACTGTTATAGACTATGGGGACTTTTGAAGTTGGACTGAATGCATTTTTGCACTGTGAAATAGCTGTAAGTCTTTGGGAGCCAGGGAGTGGAATGTGGTGGTTTGAATGAAAATGGCCCCCAAAGGGAGTGGCACTATTAGTGGCCTTGTTGGAGTAGGTGTGGTCTTTTTGGAAGAAGTGTGTCACTGTGGGGGTGGGCTTTGAGGTCTTCTATGCTCAAGTTACTCCCAGTGTCACAGATCACTTCTTGTTGCCTACGGATCAAGATGTAGGACTCTCAGCTCCTTCTCTAGCACCATGTCTGCCTGCATGCCACCATGTCCCACCATAATGATAATGGACTAAACCTCTGAACTATAAGCCACCCTCAATTAAATGTTTTCCTTTATAAGAGTTGCTGTGGTCATGGTGTCTCTTCACAACAATAGAAACCCTCACTAAGACACTACCTTTATGAAAATTTAAAGACTCATAGCATCATTGATAGATCAAGTGAGTTATTCTATGTTAAATACTTAAAATATTACCTTCTGATCTGATTTACTATTATTTTTTTCTCTTAGTTCATGTCAGTGAACATTTTCTGAGCTTCTTACTAGTTGCCAATGTTTTAGTTTTTTGGGTTTTTTTTGGTGTGTGTGTATTGCTGTTTTCCCTGAATGTGTATATGTGAACTACATGTGTGCCTAGTGTTTATGGAGATTAGAAAACCAGATACCCTAGTTGTTTTACAAGATTTTATTTAAGATATTTTAAAAGACTTATTTTATTTTAATTATGTGTATAGTGGAGGGGACAGTGGGTACAGATATCCACAGTGGCCAGTAGAGGGTGTAGGGTCCTCTGGAGCTGGAAGTTACAGGCAGCAACAAGCTGCTCAATGTGGGTACTAGGAATCAATCTTCTGGTCCTCTGGAAGAGAAGCTAATGCTCTTAACCACTGAACCATCTCTACAGTCCCAGGATTATCTTGATTACCTTATTTGAGGTGGGAAGACCTGCCCACTGTGGGTGGAACCATTCCCTTGATAAGGGATCCTAGACCTCATAAGAGTGGACAAAGTAATGTGAGTACTAATGTACAGTGCATTCATCACTCTCTTCCTCTGCATTTGGACGTACTGTGGCCAGCTGCTTCAATTCCTGACACAGAAACTTCCCTGCCAGCCATAATAGACTATAACCTTGAACTGTGAGCAAAATAAACCCTTTCTCTTTTAAGTTGCTTTTATCAAGGTGTTTTATCACAATAGGAAAGAAACTAAAGCAGTTCATAATGTGTTTTATCCTTAAACCTCATTTACTTTAGTAATGTACAACTAAAATGATGCTTGATGCATTGAATTGAGCGTCTTTCATTGTCTGTTGAAATTTGTTATATTTTATGACAAAATGTTTTTTTGATGAACACGTCTGAATATTCATATATGGGTTATATAGGCTGAAAAGAGAAGAATAACTCAAAAGATGAAATACAGGCACGAATAGGGCCAGACCTTCCCATTGCTCATGAGTAAGCACTCTGGAAGGTAACGCCTCCCTAGGTGTTTTAGCCCATGGACCTGGGCAGACAAAGCCAACTAGGCTGGGGCAGTACTCACTTGTGCACCATTTTCCAGCAAGGCCTTAGCACAGGCCACATGACCCCCAAGGCATGCCTCATGGAGAGAAGAGACCCGGTTAATTGTCACAAGATTCACATTGACACCCTGCAGTTTGGAGAAAAGACAATTAGGTGCTGCATCAGTCCCAGCAAAGCAAGAATGCTGTTCAACAGGTTTCTGTTTTAGACAACTGGGTGTGGACAGTGATACCAGTGCCAAATACAACAGAGCAGAAGCCATGACCATGCCATTCTAAACACAGCACCGGGGGCTGGAGAGACGGGGGCTGGAGAGACAGTCCAGAATTTAAGAGTGAGCATGGCTCTTACAGAGAACCCAAGCTTGGTTCCCAACACCCGCATCAGGCTGCTCACAACTGCCTATAACACCAGCTTCTAGGGAATCTGGTGTCTCTGGCTTCCTAGGACATCTGCATTCAGAGAGAGAGAGAGAGAAAGAGAGAGAGAGAGAGAGAGAGAGAGAGAGAGAGAGAGAGAGAGAGAGAGA
>CABHPR010142774.1:0-45858 GCA_902168415.1 Peromyscus melanophrys
TACTTGAGAAAAATACATAGGAAAAGAAGCTGGCATTTGAAACCTGAGCTCAGCAGAGCCAGCTAATATTCAAGTGATCAAAGCAAGTTAGGCCCACTGCCTTCCTCCAGGGCCAAGAACTTCTGTACTGTGCATCCCCCACAATCCTCTGTGGGAGATGCTACATTTGGGGTGCTTGTTTGAGGATGAAGTGACTCTGGTTGATTTCACTGGCTGCAAGATTCATTTCAAAAAGCTCAAGACAGGGATTGGTGTGTGGGCGCTGAATGAAAGGACTTCAAAATTAAAAATAATATCCCTCTAAAACTCAGAAAATGAACTGACAATCCAATGCGCCCTGGCACACATCCATAATGGATTTTCTTTCTATATTGCGAGTAATGCACATCGTTTCAAAGTCAAATGATGATCCCATGAAAGCTTTTAATTTCACATGAAAGAGAATCACCTATAATAATTGTTATTAATACCTAAAAACAGACTAAAATGAGCCATAGATTAACCATTGCTGTTTAATTTAACACCCTAGAGGGAAAACAACATGTAATTATGCTTTATCACCAAACAGTGACGCAAATTTGTCTTCCCTTGTTGTCTCTGAAACAGCATGCAAAGTCTGCAGTAAGTGCACCCTCTGAACACCAGGTATATATCAGAGTGGTGTAGCCTGTCTTGAGGTTGGAAATGTTAACTACTTATTCCACACCTTAATGTTTTAGAATTTGAAGGCTAAGATGACTTTTCCTGAAATCATGGAATTGTCCTTGTTGGGGGACAGATAAGAAACACTGAGGAGTACTCAGTACAGTTGTTGAAAATGTTCTGTTTATCCAATTATATACAAGTAGATTAACCTTTCCTTTTGTGCTGTAATTATTGCACAAAATGGCAAGGTTCAGTTGGTGAGACATGGCATTCTTTAATGAGCTCACTTACATAAAGCCTTTGATTAAAACAGAAACAAGAGAAATGGGAGCCATTAACCCAACTTGAACAGGGAAAAAAATCATTTGAGTCAGCTGAATGTAGAGAGAGAGAGAGGTATGGGTGCTATACTGAGCTTACATCCTGGCTGTCTACTCCTGTAGACAGCATTTTACCTCAAGTCTACATCTTCCTCCTGGATTAGGATAATGACACTTTTGTTTTGTTTTGTTTTGTTTTTCGAGAAAGGGTTTCTCCATGTAGTTTTGGTGCCTGTCCTGGATCTCGCTCAGTAGACCAGGCTGGCCTTGAACTCACAGAGATCACCTGGCTCTGCCTCCCGAGTGCTGGGATTAAAGGCATGCGCCACCCTGCCCAGCTAGGACAATCACTCTTGAACTGGCCATTTTGTGTCTTCACTTTTTTCCCTTTTGTGTGCAAATCACTCCTGATAAATACTTGAAAAAAATCTATTGAAAATTCTTTTGCTCAAAAGGCTTCTAATGCTTCCTATTAGCAGGAAAGGTGTAAGTATCTCACATGACAGGTAGACCTTTGCACAGCCTTCACAAACTTTTCTTACCCTACAGACTGGCACACACAAAGAGGGCAGATCTGAGCAAGGGTGACCAGTTCCATCCACAGTGCTTCATTATCACATTGAAAAGAGTTAATCCTACTTAAAAACAAAAGGGAAAGTCACTGTCTGAAACCATATGCTCTAGCAGGACCAGAGCCTTCTCCAGTGGGAGCAGAAATACATCTGAGAGCCACTTGCCCCCTTTCACACTTGCCTTTTATTTGGCCATAATCCCAACATCCCAAAGGCCCTTTAGCATTCGTTGCCCACATCTGCCAAGAAGTAATTTCAGACCCACCTTTTACAGTCATCCTGCAGAAAATGCCCAGCCACAGGTGTAGCTGGAAGATTTCCCATGTCCCACAGCCTATTGTTCCCAAATAAACACACAGGGGTTTATATTAATTACAAACTGTTTGGTCTATGGCTCAGGTTTATTACTAACTAGCTCTTTCATCTTAAATTAAGCCATTTTATTAATCTATATGTAGCCATGCGCCTGTGGCTTTACCTGTGTTCCATTACATCTTGTTCCCCTGGCGGCTCTCAGCGTCTCCCCTACTCCACCTTTTTTCTCCCTGTCTTTCTTGGATATCCCCCCCTGGTTACATCCTTTGTTGCCATAGGCCAAAACAGCTTCTTTATTAACCAATAGTAGCAACATATATTCACAGCATACAGAAAGACCATCCTTCAGCACATAGGAGCACAGCAGGGTCTGCTTGCCTCCATACCAACATTACCCACTATCACTGCTTAAGCCAACCACTCTAGTACTTCAGAACACAACATTATTTTAATACTCTGTCTCAGGAATACTTTCTCTTCTCCTTGGGTCTGGAATCCTTAAACTGCCTGAAAAAAATTCACTTGTTATTGGACATTTGATTTTTAAACAGCCTATTTTCTAGTGTTTTATGTATTAATCACTTCCCAAAGTATATTACATGTTTCTCACATATCTCTCTGTAAAGCCAATGGTAGCACCAAATAGTTTAAATAGTAGAAATTAAATACATATGAAAATAAAACTGAGTTATACAGATAGTAGAATCTATACTAGAAACCTAAATTAAAAGAAAAATTCCCCAGTTCTTGTTAGTTTATGGTCTGTGAAAGAAGGATTTTCAGGGCAGTACAATATCAAAAACCTGTAGAATAGTTTTGAAAACAAAATAAGTATTTTTTTAATACTTAATAAAAGAGTCATTCTAATATTTACCCACCTCAGCTCATATAATCCTCAACACCATTATTTGAGGCAGGCCCTGGGGAATCTATAAGGTTAGGTACTTTCACAGGGACATATATCTTATAAATGATCACGTTGAGCTATAAAGACACACACAGCAGTAGAGGATATAAGGAAGGAATGCATGATTCTCCTGGCACATCTCAGATGAGTCTCTGAGAAGGAGGTCTCAGGGATGCTCTGAAAGTCTTTGGAGTTGACTATCTAGAGGAAAGGTATGGCTGCTGAGAGTGAAAACAGGATAAGGAAGTAGCCCAAGTTGTGTTCATGGCTTAACCCTGTAAACAGGAATGGAGTATATTATGCTGAGGGATGTTATAAATGAGAAAATGGGAAAGTTTAGATTCAGGTGCACTGGGAGAAGAGCCACATTAACAAGACACATGTTTACAGTGACTTGGATAATGCATTAGGTTTGGGTGGGGCAAAAACAGCAATGGTTCAAAAAACACTTAACAACATGTTTGTCTGTTCAGATACCAGTCACAAAAAACATCAACACAATTTACTCTAAGAAATTTGGAGAAATATGGAGAGACATGGTGTCACATGAGTAATGTCACTAACAGAGAGGGAAAGTCAAGGGAAGAGATTAGGAGTCAGCTCTTAGGGACACTTCTTAAGTGCCTTGACAGACTCTTTCCCACTTTCATGTCCACCAGCTCAAATTGAAGCCATAGTTCTCTGAGAAATTTCTATTTCCTTCTAGATTCAATCTAAAGTTCTTGTTAAATGCAATCATACCCTCTCTATCAGTTTGTTGTATTTTCATGTCTGAACCGTTCAAGCATCCTTCAGGTCCGCAGCTGCACATGATGGCAGCTCAGGAGTGTATCACAGTGTCTTACATGTCCCAACCATGTCACATCATAGCACATTTGTTTCATTTAACCCATTATAAAATATGTTGCCAGTGTCTCATGAAAGTTTTTTTTTAACTTTCTTTTTGTAGAAGCATGGGCAGTTGATGCATAGCATAGAGACTATTGGCTGTCTTTTCATATTTTCTAATAAGACCTCAACATATTGGTGAAAATCAAATATCTAACAATTTAGGATTCTATTATAAAGGGAGATCTGGTAAAAAAAAAAAAAGAGCTAACTACCTCTAATTATGATATAATCTTCACTACATGTCTTGAACTTTGAACTCAATCCATTATTCTCCTAAGTCACTTTGAGTGAACAGTTTCGAAATATGTGAACCTGAGCATCAAAATGAAACTCCCTCCTCTTTTTATTTCTTTCAATAAATGACAAGTGCATGATCTGCCATCAGTGCTGTTTTAAGTGCTGTCCACACAAAGTGAACGAAGTACTCAAGGCACCTGATGCCAGAGTTTACAGCACACTAACCAGCAGAGCCTTGTATCAGGGATATGACTTGAATATTCAAATATTATTAAGATTGTTGGTGTTTTGAAGTGTTAATAGAAATTTGATAAATTTCTCCTTCAAAAGCTGTAGCCTTATCAGAAATCTAGTGGGCACGAGGAATTTAGGTTGCAGGTATATTTAATTGTGTTTATACATCAGCATATGACATTCTTTTTGTTTCCTCTCTCACTAATCATAAAATTTAGACATTAACTTAAGTGGCTGAGTTTTTCAATATCATATCTTTTTGTTTGATTTTTTTTCATTTTCCTAGCACAAATAAATGTTCAGATGTCAAAGTAACATATACCAGAGACAAAGACACATTTCATTTGGCCTGCTGATAATGTCATGTTTGCTTGGGTTTCATCATCTCTAATGTCACAGCTTTCTTTTTCTGTATGCCATACCTTTAGTAGGTGACAAAGTTCAAATTACAACAGACATTCATTCTTGCAATTCTCTGGTAGAGAGGGCTTGTGAAACTTGACATTCCTGAGTGCATGCTGCATGGCATGCACTATGCACTAGAGAATTGCATAACATCTCTAAAGTAGAGCTTTTGTTGGAAAACCATGTTATCCCTCTAGAGCTTATCTGTAATGGTATGAGAACACAGGGTATACAAAATAATGAACAGTTTTTATTGCAGCTTAAAAAATGTAACAAACTAAGCATAAACACAATAATTTAATTAATCCATTCAAAATTATAATCCAAATTTGCCTTTGAGAGCTTAGAGAAATCAAATCATTAAATTAAAAATCATATTTGTAAATTACATGAATATCAAGTACATCTACCCAACAGGGCTGGAACAATACATGCTGGGTGTTTCTGTTCACTTTATCTGTGGTTGTTTACCCCCATGTATATTCCAATCATATGTGGGAACTGAAAATAGTGCTAGAGACACATCTCTACCAAACAGAGTCTTTGAGAGGTTGGTACCTGAGAACTGGTGATTTGTAAAATCTCCCTGACGATTCTGTCCAGCCATCGGGGAAGCAGTTTGCTTTTCTCCTTTAATGATAATGATTAGATTATATACAGAGAAACGTCCTCTTTATTCTTGTGATTTGAATAGAATTCTGAAAGAAAATAAAGAGTAGAGAGAACAAAAGAAGAAAATAAATTATTTAAATTATACCCAAAACAGAGCTTCTAGTTTTGTTTTTGGCATTCCGCGACTCAGTGTCCCTCAAAGTGGGTATTCATAACAAACACTTGTATCAAGATAACTGTAAATTCTACTTGAAAATGGCATGCTCTCTCTCTTTAAATATATCTATCTCTCTCTCTCTATATATATATATATTACTCTATACATACTATATGATAATATATATGTATAGATATATTGAGTAGTACATTTAGAAAGAGTAATATATTTTAGATATATAGGGAGACTGTAGTATTAGTAATTAATACAGCAGCCCAAAACTATTATATTTGAAGAAAATAAGAGACTGTACTGTTCAGTTCTAAATGGGATCTCTATATAGACTCCCTTTCTCCCAAGCCTTGGGGATCATTGCAGAAAGAGTATAATAGTTTGAAATAGTGGACTTCTTTGATGAAACTGAGTTTGGCGGACATGAAAATGACACACATGAATTCACAGCATCTATGACAGCATGCACAAGACCTGTGCAAGATCAAGCCAGCCCAAATTCCAGCATAGATGAGGAAGGGGCCCATAATGTATCCTGCAATGCACAAAGTGTACACATTTATTACGTGTTTTAGCATCCAATGGGTTACAGCACAGTCACATGTTGCCACTTAGAGGCTTCCATTGATCATGGAAATCAAGCTATTAGATGAAGCTCGAAGATGACATTTGGGTGAAATAACTGGCTAAATCTACCAAAATCTACAAAAATCAAAGTTAGCATTTTGTGACAAGTGCAGGAAGCCTTAACTAAATGCGTAAGGATCAGATGAAGTCCTGAGTGAATGCATATTACTGACAAGGACCAATGGCTCAGATATGTGGGAACTAGCAGAGCCTTCCTATGGCCCATGTATGGATATTGGCAGTGTTCACAAAACCAAATAACTGCAGCTTCTGCCTCTTGGATGTTTGCAGCCTGGGGCTGCTTGCCTACAGAAATTTCTTTCTGAGACAGGCTAACTCTTCATCTGCTGCTTGTGATAAAGGATTTGAGGTTCTAGATGGTAGCACAGTTAGCTCCCATGCACCCACTGGTTCCGGCTTTTCTTTATATGTGTCTGTTCTTTCTTTGCTTCCATCTCAACCTAGTCAGGCTTCTGGGACTGTGCTGTGCTACATGTGACAGTTTTCTTGTAACTGATATAGCACATAGTCTAATGTCTCATTTGGAACACCATTTACATTTCTCCTATCCAAATTTGCTATTCCCTGGGTCAGCTTGCCCAACATCTCCAATATCTGGCACAGCACTCATCACTCTTTAGTGCTAGACAGGTGAGTGAGAAAGCAAGCCGTGCTTTTGTCTTGTTACTGACAAAACAGGTTCCAGTGAAGGTATTTCTTGAATGAGTTAAAAAAAAAGTTTCCCCCAACAATGTTTTTGAAAAGACTGAATGTTCTGAGGAGTACAAGCATAAAGAGGATTTTTTTCCCATAACCTCTGACCTTTCAGCCTTTCTCCAGAGCAGCAGTGCATGGACTTGGAAGAAATACTACTCCTCACTTGACCATCCAGCTCATGCAGAAGGTTCTCTAGATAACCACAGAAATCTGAAGAACATTGACAGTAGCCATATACAAGCCATATACAAACGTTGTGGGTTTCCCTATGATTCTTCTTGCAGATCAACTGAATATACTGTTATTTTTACAGGATACCTCTTTACAGTTATATCCAAATACTTCTTCATGCAGTCCAATATTTTTTTCTGAATTAAATCTTATAACTTACACACATTTAAGTGTAATATGAAAACAACAAATGTCATAATCAGTACCTTTTTTCCTGAACATTTACAGGGAGTGTAAATGAGGTTGAACCTGATAACAACCTTGTACCTGTGAGACAGGACACTTGCATTGATGCTTGGTTTCCACACCATTAGCTAACAGTCCAGCTAACAGACATTCGTTTTTAAGCTGGAGTGCTTATGATTACAAATTTTATCATGGTAACTATGTTTATTTTTGGATTACTAACATAAAGCTGGAAAAAAATATGTGAATTTATCAGCTACATATTTTACTCTGGCAACATAGAAAAAATAAAATGTTACTTTTTAAATATTTCAAATAGAGGGACAAAATAATATGTGTAGCGATTAACAAGTCTAATTACTAAAATGGAAAATAGAACATTATATGCTTATCTATTTAATTATTTAAAAAGGGGTCCTGTAATTAAGTATTGGCCCAAACCAGAACAACCATGATAATCACTATATTTTTAAATAAAGACAGGTGTCAAGCACACAAGAGGTTATAAAATCATTATATTATTACTGACACCTTTTTTGTTTCCCTCTCCATCTTTGGAATACCATTCCCACATGACAGCCTTAACCCAACTGACTCTGTCAGTGTCACTAAGCCAAGCAGTACTTACTCATCCCCTAGTGTGCCATTATAATTGAATCTCTGCAGCTTAATTATGGCAATGGACTTCCAGTTCATCTGCTGAGGAGGAGAGTGGGGGCATTAATCACCTTTTGAAGTTTCAAAGCACAAGAACACAGCCTGGCTGCGTAGTTTTTACCTTTTCAGTAAAACAGTCTGTGCTAGAGCAGTTCTGAGCTTCCAGTTACTGCCCCATGCCCCAGAATGGTGCTCTGAATTACCAACGTGAAGATGAAATTCTTAATTAAAAGATAATATGAGAAAGTTTAAAGAGGGGAAGAGTAAAAGGTTGTGGAATTATTTGCTCAGTAATTAAAGCAGCTGATGAAATTTGTTTTCATAATGACAGCTTGATGATTTCATGTAATTATTTTCATGATTATGTTGAGTATTTATATTTGTATTTTAAATATTAATTTAAGCATCTCACACTCATTACTGAATTATTTTGACAATATTGCACTTTATTTCTAGCTTACTCTTCATTACAATATTACTTTTCTGACTGAGCACTGTCTTCCAAAATATAAAATGAGAAAAAAATGTAAATGTACATCTAGAATACTTAGACAAGTAGATTTTGATTTGGGGTTACTTTCCTAAAAATATCTACATGAAAGGTCATTTTAAATTATGGATATATTAAAACAGTTTTGAGATTTTGTAAGTAAGATAATTTTACACAGTGTAAATTCAATCGACAAATTAAATTTTCTTCCATAAAATGAAAGCCATGCTACAATACAAAATAAAGGAGAGAATAGTTCACAGGTAGTTTTACTATACACTTGACCAGGTTTGCAATTTTTGTTTGTTTGTTTGTTGTTTTAGCAGATCTTGGCTCTCAGCTTTGTTATTGATATTATTTGGGACTTCAAAGATTTTTTTTTTAGGTTTTTCATGGTATTACAATTATTAAGAGGAGATTGGTGTTTTTGTTATGATTAATACTGAGAAGCTGACTATTGCTCAAGACTTTGGCTTTTATTTGCCGTAACATCTTCATGAAATGTCAAAGAAATTTAGTTCAAGTCACAACTCCACTAGTATGCAGTGTCTCCATCATGTCAGCTCCTATGACTTCCACATCTTGGTTTCCCAAGGTTTGAAAGCAGGGATAAAAATACAAATCTCACTGTGGAGAAGGACAGGATCTGAGGATGTTTTTAGTATTGTTATAATACGGCAATGACTTTTTAAAAAATTCTTCTCTCATATGGTACATCCCAAGCAAAGGAGGGAGGGGAAATTGCAATGACTCTTTTTAAAGATTGAACATATTCTGCTTTAGATTTCAGGAAGTTTCCCAAGGGGACAGAGGAAAGCTGGTCTTTTTTCCTGTCTCAATATAAAAACAGTAAATTACCACATCAGGCGCCGGAAACATGCCAGTTTTAGTTTTACTTATTATGCACCTTCTCAAGTGAAGTATCCAATATAAAGCTGAGGGAGGTTAAGTGGTAAATAGAATAACTGTAGAAAATTATACTCAGTGGGGATAAGTGTAGAGAAAAATAAATTACTCACAAAGAAGAAAGAGTACGCATGGTGCAAATTAGCAGTGCCGTGTTCCTTAGGGACAGCCATTCCACAGTGTGGCGGTGCTGCCATTAAATAATCAAACATTATTTCTTCAACTATTACTGACTGGAAAATTTAAAGTTATTTCAGTTATTTAGTCTGCTGAAAAGAGACATGGGGGATTAAAGGAATGCTTTCGAAAGGAGTAGCAGAGGTGATGAGCACAGATAACAGTCCTCAGCAAGAAAAATCAAGGAAAGAAGAAAGTAGTCACCTGCAGGAAAATGAACCCTGAGAAGAAATAACAAGATGCTTTCCCCACCCATTGTCACCTAATGTCTCCTTTCCTGTTTAGCACTGGGGAGAATTACATCCCTCACCCATTGTTCCCCACAGGTGGCTAAAAGAAGAATTGTTCTGCGCTCCTTCCTCTCTGTCTCCATCTCATCTCTCTGTCGCTCTTTCTTCTTTCCTTCTCACACAATCAAAAATTAATAAGACCAAATTTTCCAGAATGCCATTCTGAGAATTTCATAATAATGTAGACTTGAAAACAGCATTTAGTCAAAGTGAATGATATCAAAGTCCAGAATCAATCAGTAGCCATGGAGTTTAATACCCCAAATCTATAAAATATCAATGAGAATATGATGGTTGCCGCCAGTGAAGGCAATCCTTCATTGACATGCCATGCGCTTTTAGACCATAGCTCCGAACATTAACTCTCCGGCTGTTTGCTCTAATCTGACTAAACCTAGAGCAGGCTCAATTGCAGTCCTAGTGGACAGGGAGTAATCTTTATCCAGGGCCTGCTGATTGTCATCCCTCATTGCCTCCCACTTATCTGAGTTCTGATTATCCCCAGTTCCCAGACATTCCTACTCTGAGAAGGATGATGGAAGGGAAAATCAGGAAAGATCCGTGGCAGATGAAGCAGCTTGATGCACAGAGGTATTCAACAGGAAGAGGTCATTGGGGGAACTTGGTAGGCAGCAGAGAACGTCACACTCCATAGCTCTGTACTGCACTCAGCACTTGCACAGTCCTCTTCTTCACACCAGCTGCACAGAACTGGGGCCAGTAGCACAGTCCTGTGTCCATCTACACAGTACTGGGACCAGCTGCACAGTACTGGGGCAAGCTACACAGCACTGGCACCTGCTGCACAGTACTGGGACTAGCTGCACAGTATTGGGGCAAGGTGCACAGTGCTGGGACCAGCTGCATAGTACTGGGGCCAGCTGCACAGTACTGGGACCAGCTGTAGAGTACTAGGGTCAGCTCAAAAGGATGTGAGGAAGACAATACAATGTGAAGTACATGCAGAGTTCGTAGTGTGGTGATATGAGTCCCTTGAAATCAAGTTGTTTAGGTAAAAAATAAATTAAGGAAGGAAATAAGACCAAATTTGCAAAATTCAAATTCCCCATTTATATAAGCTAAATATCCCTTGAAGGTTTACACAAAATCTCCAAACACTTGTTCTGCTGGTGGTGGTGATGGAGGCTCACATTCCAACCAGTGTTTCAATATTCCCTGAAATGTGGAGAATGATCAGAAACAACCTTGGTATTTATTTTTAGTTTATATGTTATAGGTAAATTATAATGCTTCTATTTTATAATGATTATGATCAAAAGTATTGTCTGTTATCATCTTTGGCTCATGAGTGTACTGACAAATTAAGAGAGCCTTGTAAATGAGATGCAGCTCAGCATTAATCCAAACCCTGGCAGCACCCCACAGCAATCTTGACACAGTCTTCTTATTTTACAGATATTTCCAGAAAGCTGATGCCCACATTGGGGATGAATAATTCAGAATGAATAATTGAAGCTACAATACTGTTAAACTCTTATTATGGATAAAGACTCCTATTTTCTGAGTAAATAATGGAGAGAGTAGAACAGCATGTAGGCCTCTGCCTCCAAGAACTGACAATTTGCTGAGTACTACATGAATTTTCTTGGGAAGACACAAACGAAAGACTTTCAACCAAGATCAAAGCAAGATACTATGCAAGTTCAGCTTGGGTGACTTACAGAAGTATGGATAACTTACAGCTACACCATCAATAAGCCTCATGTTTCTACCTCTAACACAGTATCCATAACATACTCAAAGTGTGTGTGGATGAAGGGTCCCTTGTAGAGCTCGCAATGACTGCCTAAGTCATTAATTACTTGAGTTTCATGAGAATTATGACTCACTTCTTCTCACAATAGTCTTATGAAGGTCTCCTTCTGTGGTTCTGATTTATGATTGCAAAAGACTTGTCCAATATGGAAGAAAGAGTTACACTTTAGAAAGCATACAAAATGTAAAAAGGCAATAGAATATTCTCAGAGTATCATGAACCATATCTTTTATACTTGCAAAACTCTCTGTTTTGTTTAGCTCTGTTGTGATTCTCTTGAAATCCTTAGTCATTTTTGAGTAAGAGAATTCTCACTTTCATTTGGCAGTGTATTCTGGCAAATTTTGTGTTTGAGTGTGAGCATTCAGGTAAATACTGCAGCAGATCTCAAACAGGCTTCTTTGTATGACGCACTTAAGACAGAAATGTTAGCTTGTCTCCCAAGTGATTGTCAGAGGATGCTCCTAACGTAATGACAATGACATGCTTAGATGATGAACAGGAATTAGTTAAGTGGGAGACAGTTTAAAAGAGGAGTTTACACAGTCATGATAGATAAAAGCATGGAGAATGACTTAGTGAATTTGAACTTGAGAATAAAGCAAAAGGAAAACTAAGAGTGGGAAAAGGGCTCAAGTTGAAGAGAACTGTGCACACCATATGTTAGATAGTCATTTTATCTTGAAAGTGTAACAGTCATTGAATGATTTTAAGCAGAGGAGTGAATTTGTCAAAGGTCTATTTTAGAAAGGTTGCTTTCAGTTGTTCCTTAGAAAAATCAATGGAGGGAGTAGTTAGTTTTTCCATCAATCTAAGCAAGGAGAGATGAACTGAACCAGGAATCTGACAGGAGAGACAGAATTCAGGCAGTGTGCAAGTAGACAGGGTTTCTGAAGGAAGTGTTGGGAAGTTGTAGAGATGGTCTGTGTGAAATCACTACAGGAAAGCACCATAAATTAAGGGACTAAAAACAATGGAAACTATTTCAAGGTTTCTTTGCTCTATATTTCTTCTTTCAATATACCCACTTAAAAATTTTCAGCTGCCATCTAAAATGAGTGTGACTATCTAAAATGGACAAGGTTAATGATGTTGGCTATCCATTAAGTCAAGACACTAGTAGCAAGGTCTTCTCAGCAATCACTGCTTCATCACTGACCCTTGAAGTTCCTGATATTTCTATCAGATGGTAGTGCTAGTTCTTCTTAAACATGCCTGAGCATTAAAATGAAAAAATAAGTTGTTGAATTTCCCATAAAAGACACACCACCACGTGTTTTGGTTCTCTGTATGTGTCATCTCCTGGTCCTGGTATTGTAACTCATAGAAAAACTCACTGTAGTATCCATACGGCTCTTAGGGGAAGAAGAAGTGAGGAAAATGCCACTTCACTTTATTTAAGAGACAAATGAATACAAGCATGCATGCCATGGGAAAACCAGAAAAGACTTAATGTTTTATTTGAGATCTAAAACTTGTCTCTAGAATTCAATATTTCTTTTGTCTTGAAGCAGAATCTCACAATTAGTCTACCCTTGAATGTCCAATGATCCCCTTGATTCTGCCACTTACTTCTGGGGTTACGGGCACATGCACCCTCTCCTGGAAGAATTTCATACTTTATGTAACAATTTAATACACACAATACCATAGTTTGCTGTTAAGTATTCTTTCATGTTTAGAATAAAACTGACCACTGTATTTATAGAGAAGAGCAAAAATTCCTAGCTGTTGGTACCTATCCTATGCATACCTCTCTAGTATTGACACCAACTTGCTAACCCATACTTCATCCATTTAGCATTGGTTCTCTGTCTGGAGCTGAATTCATATTTTCCTGCTCCTCATCCATAGAAACCAGGTTGGAAAATTTAAATATAAATTAATTTTTTATTTTAAAATATTTCATGATAAATTTATTTATATTTTAAACTATATACATTTATATTTACAGATAAATACATATAATATGCATATACAATATATGTAAATTTTAAATTAATGTGCATATATATTAATAGGACCAATCTTTTTTTTCTGGATTTGCCATGTTTTCCTTTAAAACACAATTAATTTGAGCATATGGGGCACTTGTAACACAGCATGGACTAGGGAACTTCAAAGGGACATAATTAATTGGACTAGCAAGGAACAGCATGACTGTATAAGCAGAGCAAAAATCATGTTAATCATTTCAGCCTAATTTATGTGTTCTAAATATTTGAGAGTTAAAGATGACTAAAAGACAGTTGGAATTCAGACTTTTGCCTTCAAGCTATGTATTGAACTTCATTGACAACACAATTTTTATAAAACCATAACTCAAATGTATCAAGTAGAGAGGACTGTGCCTAAAGATCAATGCAGGGATTCTATTTCCCTTGTTGGGTTACATTATCAGGATTCATTTAATTTTAGAATGCTGGGTCAGCTGTTACTATTATATGTCACCTAGGTAACCGTAAGATCAATTTCTTTGTTTTCCTAGAACTTCATTTTTCTGTTTTTGAATTTCATTATCTCTGTTTTGCTTAAAGGTGCTTCTAAAACATTTAATAGTGTATATAAGTACATCTGTTTAACTTAACTGGTGCTGGAGAAATGGCTTAGTAGCTAAGTGCTTATCTGGGAAGACATGAGAACCTGAGTTCAGTTTCTAGAACCCATGTGACAAAAAGCCAGGCTTTGTATATATGCTTGTGAATCCAGTACTGGGGCAAGGGTGTGAATGTAAGTGAATCTATGGGACTAACTGACCAGCTAGCTAGAACAATCTGCCAAATCCCAGTAAGACAACTGTCCTAAAAAACAAGGTGCAAAGTCCCTGAGAAGCAATGCCAAGGTGAGTCCATGGCTTCCACATACACACAAATGTAAACACAGACACAGAAACAAGAACAATTGGGTCAGATTTAAGGACACTATTGCACCCTACTTCTTATCTGATTCTAATCTCTTCCTGTTCTAGCCAATCATGATCACTATTGCTCAAAGAATTATATCCCTAACTTAAAAAAAAAATATACAGAGCCATTGTGAAGGCATCACATTGAACCTACACAGTCATTTTACTTACTTCTTTATAATTTCTGTTTCTATCACTTTCACTTGTAATTTCTATCTAGGAACCTGAGAGGAAGTACCTGGCAATAGGAGCTAGAATTCAAAGTGCAAACAATGTTGTCAAAAGAAATTGCTAATCCTCTATGCACCCTGCCTGATTGAGGACATTCCTTAATGTACAGTTAAGAATTGGAATGGCTATGATTCTCCTTGAACTCCTCCTTAACACCAATTTCTAGTGAATAAAAGAAGATTAAAAATTTTGAAACTAGGAATTGAGATATTATTTAACTAAAACCCCTAATTTCACAGCCCAGAAAATCTAGAGGAATTCAGAAATGTGTTTAAGAAAATATCAAGACAAGAATTTGACCTTAGTGACTTATTCACATAGTTTCCTATCAAATATTATATTCTCATTCAAGTGAGGACAAAATAAACTTTGTATACTCTTTACAACTTTCTTTGTTTTTGCCTTCAAGAAATCCAAAGATCACATATGTCATAAAATTTATTTACTGACAAATCTTTTTTTTTTTTTTTTTTTTTTTTTTTGGTTTTTCGAGACAGGGTTTCTCTGTGTAGCTTTGCGCCTTTCCTGGAACTCGCTTTGGAGACCAGGCTGGCCTCGAACTCACAGAGATCCGCCTGGCTCTGCCTCCTGAGTGCTGGGATTAAAGGCATGCGCCACCACCGCCCGGCATTACTGACAAATCTTAATATTGCAATAATAAAATGATTAAATTAAGAATATTGTTGAATGATGAATGCTCAAAAATAAAAAAGAAAACATTTTTTCCTAGCCAATTTGGAAAAATCTATGTTGATTAATGCTTTTTACAAGCTAAGTGTAGCTGAAAGTTTTCTCTGGTCCTGCTTAGCCCCACAGAACCTGCAACCACTTATAAAATAATCACTCAGAAACTTATATTAATTAAAATGGCTCGGCCATTAGCTCAGGTCTACCACTGACTAGCTCTTACATTTAAACTAACCCATTTCCTTTAATCTATATGTCCCCACGTTTCCTGTGGCTTTACCTGTGTCCCATTACATGCTGCTCCGTGGATGGCAGGCTGGTGTCTCCTGAGTCAGCCTTCTTCCCAGCATTCTCCTCGTCTGTTTATCCCACCTATACTTCCTGCCTGGCTACTGGCCAATCAGCATTTTATTTATCAACCAATCAGGGCAACACACATTCACAGCATACAGAGCGATATCCACAGCAGTTAAATTCTCAAAATTTGTGTTTTTCACCGGGCAGTGGTGATGCACGCCTTTAATCCCAGCACTCGGTAGGTAGAGCCAGTTGGAACTCTATGAGTTCAAGGCCAGCCTGGGCTACAGAGTGAGTCCCAGGAAAGGCGCAAAACTACACAGAAACCTCGTCTCAAAAAACAACAACAACAAAAAAAATGTGTTTTTCTGATTATCAGTCATAGTTAGCAATTGAAAAACATATGGTCCATAATGAATCTTTTAAAAATATATAATCAAGGTTTTGGGCTCATTTTTATAATTAATATATTTTTTTAGAAATTATATGTAAATGTATGTGTCTCTATGTGGGTATGTGCATGCAGGTGGTCACAGAGGACAAAAGAAAATGTCAGATCTCTTGGAACTGGAACTATAGATGGTTGTGTACCACCAGAAGTGGATGCTGAGAACTTAATTCTGGTCATTTGCAAGAGTAGCATGTAATTGTATCCACTCACAACTACTGAGTCATCTCTCCAGCCCCATATCCCATGCTTTAATTTCAATGTTTAAGGAGGATTGATATTGAGTTATTTTTATTCCTTACAAATTCTGTATATTATCACCCCATCAACTGCATAGCTTTTAGACAACCTAAGAGAACTCGGAGAGGTCACAGTATCTTAAAGCCCAGATACATAAAAGCAAGTCATCTGTGGATTTCACTCATATAAAGAACCTAAAACCTGATCTCACAGAGGTTGAGAGAAGAGTGATTGTCACCAGATTCTGGAGAAGATAGGCAGGTCCAGCATTAGAGTCGCATGTGCAGGGAAAGTTCTGATATCATATGTCATAGAAAGGGGACAGGGATAGCAAAAATGTATTTGTGTATCGCAAATTTAAAGTTCTAAATTATTTGCTATAAGTGGATTTTAAGGCCACAGATATGCTATTTATCCTGATTTTATCATCCTATAAGCCAATATAGTATGTTAGAATCTAAAATTGTGTATAATTATTACATGTAAATCAAAACTACTTAAGCAAACAAGCTTTCATAACCTTCACTCCAGCCTATTGGTTATGACCTTTAAAACATGATCAAAAAGTTCAAAATAGTTTTAAAAGCTATGATAGTTTTGAAGTTATGGAAGTTATCCTTTATTATAGTAAGTGGACTTGGGGTAATAAGAAATGTGTCATTTTCTTACCTTCAGGTTTAGCATTCATCTTTGAATAAAAATGCACATTAACTATGAGACTGACGTGCTGCCTACTGCGCTAAGGAGGCGCCTGTAAAAAATGCACATTAACTAAAACACCATCCCTGTCTTTCAAGATAAGCAGATCACCAGTTTTTTTAGCAAGCCAATAATTGCTAGTTACTGCTATTAGTCTTTCTCCCATACACAACTGGGAAAACTGATGACACAGGGAATTCAGCACAGTCCAATGGCACTGTGACCCAGGAGCTCATGCTGTCTCCATGGTGTTGTAACCCAGTAGTCTCCATTGTCCCTACTGAGTTCTCAGCCCCATTGTTTGTGAATGTTGCTTCAGAGCTGTGCGGTGATGCTCAAACTGCAGACTGTTCCTTCTGATTCCTATTGGTGGACGTACCACAGGCCTCCAGCATGTCAAAGTCCTAACATGCAGACACTTCACTTGACTTTGTACCCTCCTGCTTCCCACTGCATGGTACAGCAGGAAAAATGGAGTCCAAATGACTTTAATCATGCAGCATAATTCTTTCCCTGCTCGTAAAGTGCAAAATATTAATTATTTCAAACACACAGAAGGTACAGAGAATTCTATGACTTGTAGCCATGTCATGACCAATGTCTGGATATCATCAATTTGATACTTTGCCATATGTGCTTTAAAAGAAATATTATAATAATGGTTATATTATTTTATTTTTATATTTTATTTATTTTAAAAATGTAAAATATTTTTAAAGAAGTGTATAACAATGATTATATAACAGTTATAACAATGGTTAAACTGATTCTAAAGCTTAGTTATAATCCTGAAACAGGAATGAATTATTCTCATTCTAAATTTATATATTATATTTTTATAGCCATAAATATGGTACTCATGAACTTTTATATCTACATGCATTATATGAAAAATAGTATATTTTATACAGAACACTTATGTTACATGTGCCTAATATTTCTGAATAATAATATATCAAAGTATATTTATTCATTCTCATATTCGTGGACATTCAATTAGTCCAGCATCTTTATCTTACAATTTATCGAGCCCGTTAATGATTGCATACCCAGATTTGTGTGGGAGAGTAGGACTGCCTCTCAACAAGGCTGAACTGCTTACACTGTCATTCGCAGGATATGGCTTCTTCACCTCTCTCTAGACCGTAACAATACTTATTTTAACCAGATTTTCAGATTGTCGTCTCTTTGAAGGGCATAAAATGTTTCCTATATGTGTTACTTCCCTCTAGATAGCAATTTTTTCCCCAAACACAGTGACTTAAAATAGTGATCTGTCTATACCAAGAATAGGCCTTGATTAGATGTGTATCTCTGTCTCAGGTTGCTTAGGAGGCATCACTCAAGGTACTCTATGAATTCAGACATAGATAACAAGGATCTTATGGGCATGATCCCTGGGGAAGCTTACACACACAAAGATAACAAGGTTTGGTTATTAACTGCTGCCACTATCCAGGGCCTTAGATACAAGTTGGCTGTTGGAGGTAGCTTCCATTCTGCTCATGATAATTTGTGTTACTCACCCCTGGAAGCTGATCCTATAGCAGAACACTGAAGAATATGGCCAAAGGAAAACTTTAACTTGGAGAGACACCGTTCATCTCTCTGTCATACTTGTTTCTTAGTAGCAAGCCACTATCTTGCATATAAGGGAGAACAACAAACAAATGCAGAGGGCAGATGTTCTGGAGGCCGTCTTTGAAGCTGTGTACTGTGCCATTTCACTGCACCATCACTGTGGACTGATTCTCTGTTGAAAACCTTTTTACATCGTTTGGAATTAAGTTCATTGTTCTGTTAAATATCCTTTAGTATTTTTCTAAGTGGTTTGTTTGTTTACTCCTTATGTACAACATATAAGAGTGCTGGGGATGTCTTTCCATATGTTGTGAATGTGTTGTTCTGATTGATTGATGATTAAAGTGCTGATTGGCCAGTAGCCAGGAAGGAAGTAAAGGCAGGACAAGAGAGAGGAGAATTCTGGGAAGAGGAAGGTTGAGTCAGGAGTCACCAGCCAGACACAGAGGAAGCAAGATGTAAAAGTACGGGTAAGCCACAAGCCACATGGCAACTTTATAGATTAATAGAAATGGGTTAATTTAAGATATAAGAACTAGATAACAAGAAGCCTGCCATGGCCAAATAGTTTATAAGTAATATAAGTCTCTGTGTGTTTACTTGGGTCTGAGAGGCTGCAGGAGCTGGGTGGATACAGGAGCACTCCAGCTACATATAAGTATAAAATAGATAAGAATGCAGAAATGTTATTTAGTATAATATTAGTAGATTATGAGATTTAAAATGGAATACATAGAGTACAATTTTGTGGGTTTTTTTATTTGTTTGTTTGATTTTTGTAAGGTAAGGAGAAGCCTGGCTGTGAAGGAGATACACTGGCTGAGTTACTTCAGATACTCAGAAGAGAAAGGGTGCTGACCATAGTTTTATTAGAAGGGCAATGGAGGTTAAGGCATAGCTTATATTAGGGGTATTTGGATGACAATGCCATATTCCTGAATTTTGGACAGTTTGCATAACAGCAAGGAAGAAAATTAGAAAGACTATTGCTACATGTATATATATATATATATATATATATATACTACTAATTTGGGCTGGTTCTTATGAACTGTAGCTCCTTCTCAATTATAATTTGATGTAATTTTCACTACTTTCTCAACCCCATTATAAGAACCAGTCTCATTAGTTCATTACTGATATTGACAAGGTTAAATTAAATATGTACTTGCAGATCTCCCTTAGTTGACTTGACAGTATTCATGGTGGAGGGGGAGGTTTTCTCTTAGTTACTGCTATGTTACTATGAAGAGACCACCATGAACAAGACAACTTATAAAAGAAAGAATTTAAATGAGGGGGTTGTTGATAGTTTACAATGACAAGTCCATGACTGTCATAGCAGGAAGTATGGCATCAGGTAGGCCGGCATTGTGCTTGAGTGGTAGCTGAGAGCTTATATGTTGAGACAACTATGAGGCAGAGAGATTAGAGATACCAAATATTCAAATATATGAGCCTATGGGGGCCGTTTTCACACAAACCACCACCAGTTTATTTCTTATATCTGAGAAAGTTCTAAGCATCTCAACATTGTCAGGTATGGTAATATTCTTGAGTTGCAGGACAGGTATTGGAGCTTTACATTCTGTTATGCTTCCTGCACAGTGTATTTTGCTTATGGTGGTTTCTACTTTTAGTCTGTCTCAAAGTAAATCCATAAGGATAATTCTTGATGCTCTCTAACTAGTGATTTTAATCAGTTCTGTAGCATGCTTTTGTTTTATGCTAACAATTCTGAGAGGACTGATAGTGCTCTCAATTCTACATGGTGTGTTCACTTAGAATTCTCACAAGCCTTCCAAAATGTGGAAGCTTATGTCTGAATCTTCAATAATCCTGATTTATTGGTTGTATGAAGATTATGAATGGCCCCTATAAATAAATATCAAGCTGGTGTGTACTGTCTGCACAGACCCATCACACAAAGCTCCCTTTGTTCACAGCTGTCCCCCAGCCCAACTGCTACCTTCACTCCCTAAAGCTGCAGCATCGTTTACACTTTCCATTTTCTTAAGCTTCTCCATGTGTACAAATCAAAATATGTAGGAAGATTTTAAAATGGAGTCAAGGCATAAAACTGCCTTGAAACCACTCTCCTAATAGTATCTGTGGTATCAGGTAAGATATGGAGTTGTCAGTGATGTACTTAAATGATAACTTCACGCTGTTCTCTTTAATGCAGCCATCCTGATATGGACATCTGCAACTGTCACCCCATTAGTCTCTCTAGGCTCACAAGGTTTTTCTTGTTTTCTGGCAAGTCAAAACTACTTCCATTCTCAGTATTTTGGAACCTATGGCTTTTCTATACAAAGAAGTCTCCCTTCTTTGTGGCCTAACTTAAACTCATTCTTGGCATTCAGATGGCATGCCATTGCTTTAAGGAATTCTTTTGTGCTTCCAGTTTTGACTAAAGCAGGTGTTTATTTGTGTGATCTTATTTAAATTTCTTTCTGAGTTGTTATGATTCTAATTACTCTCTGACAATTATTTTACAATGATCTAGTTACTGCCTCTATCCACAGACAACATGCATATCTGAACAATGTTGTAAGTCCCTTGCTGTTTTGCATGTCTAGGAACAGTGCTCAGTCCAGAGAGGTGTTCACTAAGCATTTGTTCAATAAAGGGCTGAATCTATTGCAAGTCCTAACTCCAGGGGAACTTTGAATCCCATTGGCACAAAATTAAAGAGAGATTCAAAATTGATAACTAAAGTGTGAGACACGGTCATTAGGAATATTCCAAGGAAAATCTTTCTAACATCATTAGCATCTGTTTCCTCCTTATGAAACACAGCGTTTAGCCTAGATCAAGTGGAAGATTGTTTGCAAGTCTAAAATTAAACACTTTCTACTGCTGGCTCAGGACAGAGGAGAATCAACGTGCCCCAAGCACTCAAGAAGTGCTTCTTGAAGTTTTGATGAGAAAAACTATAATGAAGAAGAACTACGGAAAAAAAAAATCTTGCAATTTTAATGTGTGAAAGAAGGGTTTAGTGGGAGACATGGCTTAACATGGAAGTGAAGAAGGGCTTTGTTGAAGCAGCCACAGGCATAGGATTCCAGGATCATTCAATAGGACTCTGATTTTTGATAGTGTTTGTTGTCATGAGAAAGGTTTTCATACAGCTAGGCAGGCTTTGGCCTTGCTCTGTATGAAAGGATGGCCTAACCCTCCATCCTTGTGCCTCTTATGCGCTGTGATCACAGGAGTGCATGGGTTTAATTGGACATCATTTAAACATAAAGTGATTCTCAACACAATAAAAGTACTGTCGATCCACGTATGTGTTGGGCATTGTTGAGCACCAAGAATAAAAAGATAAACGAGACACAAGTTCTACCTTTGTGTACGTCAGATCAGTGGAGATGTGGTCTAAAAGCAGTTACTTGCTATGTCGCAGAAAGAATGTGTTGAAATAGGGAATATGTACTAACAGGCCTGTACTTTTAAGTATTGTAAAAGGAAGTACTTGTGTGGTGAAGGTCAAGGAGTGAGGTTCACTGTGCATATCATTAAAATGTGTAGCATGCTTTCACAATTCTGTTATTAACTTAGCAGATTCATTTACAGCCTGCCAGCTTTGTCTGTTTGTGTCACTTCTCCACATCTCAGGTCCTTTGTGTTTGAAAACATAAATCATTAATGTAAGAATTAGAAGCACAAATGTAACAAATGCTGGAAAGAGATCAACACACCAGTGGGATTTCAGTAAAAAAAAATAAAATCCATCAGGGATGGAATTATGAAAAAGGTAATGAGAAGACAAATGTGTCTCAATTTTAGAAAACTGTATTTTTAACTTCAAATACAACAAATACACACACACTCACATATAATTAGATTTTGCATCTGAATATTAATGATGAGAAAGGTATATTTTTAAGTTTATCTCATGTATTAACACATTTACCTTTGCTGAGTTTAACCCAAACAATTGAAGAAACAGTATTAAATGGCTTGCTCATAGTCACCTGCTGCATTAAAATTTGAGCCTATGAAGTCTGGGTTATGACCATGAATTCTCAATATTCTGCTTTATAGATTGAATTTAAAAGTATAAGAGTTACAGTAAAAGCATAATTCTAGAACTAGTGTATAATAATTGTCTTTAACGACTTTGAGGTGAGTAACACCACTATATCAACAGCCAAGCTGCTCAGAACAATTACATATAGATGTGATTTCTAAAAATACTATAAATATTTTGTCAAAGTTACTTTATATATCATGAAACATAAACATAAAATGAAAATAAATATTTGAAACACACATAAATTTATATTATTAACATAAAGATTGCCAATAAATAAAGAAGAACAAGTTCTCTAAAGAATAATTGCAAAGGGAAAAGGGATGTGTTAAGTTGTTTGATGATGGTAGACAATTCATGATGTGTATGTGTCAACATATTTGTGTGTGTGAAAAATATTGTGCATATACAAAAAAGAAAAATAATAACAGAGAAAGGTGATGATTAACAATTCACAGGAAATTAAAACAAAAGATTTTTAAGAATATTAAAAACATCTTAAGCCAAGTGTGGGATAAAATACCAATTAAAGCAAAATCAACCCCAGTGGAAAATGTTAACAGACACAGTGCTGCTGAGGGCAATCATGTGAGTCACTGATGGGAATACACATTGTTCTACACTCTTAGAAAAGTGATTTCCAGTATCTACATAAAGTCACCAATTCTATGTACTTAAGTCAGTTATTTCTGGAAATGTACCCCTATACTGCTGTGATAACCAACCAGCTTCAGAATGAGCTGGATTCTGGACTAACCATCCACACCCTTTATGGAGACTCACTTTTACACACACACACACACACACACACACACACACACACACACACACACACACCCTTAATAATGTGGGCCTCACTTTTATACACATGTCCTAGATGTGGGCCTCATTTTAACAAGTCTCAAGTTGTTCATTTGTCAACAAGACCGTCATAACAAACATGCCTTGTGGTGCTGTTCTGAAGATCAAGGGAATCAGACATGTAAAGCAATTAACACATTTTAGGAGTTGATGAATGTTAAATATTATGATCATTATTAGTCAGACTATATGTGTTTCATGTGAAATTATTATTGGAATGCTTATTGGACTATAAAAATAAAAATTTCTAATGATATTCTATGCAGTCTCAGAATGACTGCAATTATCTTTCTAAAATTATGGTGAGGAAATTTATCTTCAGAGGACTGGAGCTGAGCACCACTCTTCACGAGCAAGGCAGCATGTGAATGGGCACATATTTAGCCAGCAGGAACATCTTGACAAGGTTATTAAGTAGACACTTCTGAACACATGGCCCTCCTGACACTCTAAGTAGATGCTTCTGGTTTTGGAATGCATTGCAACACTTGCAAGATACAAACAAAGCTCATAAACAACCAAGTCATCGCCTACCTAAGGGTTAGGTTACCATTTTAAATCATTGCGTATTTTTATTTCAGTAGAAACAGTCATATTCCCTACATATGGATATCGTGCAGTACAAACAGGTGACAGTGTGCTATGATTATTGGAGTTATTATTAGCCGTGCAGGAAAGAGGTACAGAAGGGAATTTCAACATAAGGCTGTTATTTCATATGTCAATCAAAATGTGACCTGACCTAAAATTGCTCCAATTTTTACCACTGACAAAATTCTGAATAACATTTTTTTGTTCAAGTGTTAGCATAGAGATTAAGTGTAAGAGTACTGAATTTGTAGATATTGTGAGCTTAAAGAGCTCAATTTAGGTAGCTGTTGCCATCAAGATTTGACATGATTTAAGGAATGTAAGCTTTCAAGAGATTGAGTCAACAAGATTCTACTGAACAGTTATAACTGCTTAAAGTTCAAACTATCATGTGCACAATTACTGAAGTTCACATAAAATATTATATCACACATATATATGCTTCTAAATTGTGACATGCTGTTTACACATATTCTCATGTGTCTTAACAGCTTGCCATTGTTTTTACTGCTCAGACTATTGTACTCCATTTTTTTTACAGCAAATTAACAAAAAGTGACAGTGTAAATATGTTCAGAGGGCATATAAAACATATTAGGGATTTAAGAATTTGGAGATGTAAACGTTTCTCTAATGAAGAAGAGGAGAAAGGACAGATCTGTTTGTTCATGTGAAGGTAGTTTCTGCAGCCTAAACACAACTGTGCTAATTTAGAGACAGAAGAAGCAGCAAGAAGAACATGTTCTTTCTGGCAGACGTCTTCACAGTTAATGAAGTCCAATCTCACAAATATTTGGCACTGAAATCCTAATAACTAGCTGGAAGTATTTAGGCGAACAAAAGGAAAACGGCTTTCAGGATTGTAGGAGAGGCTCCGGGTATGTGAAAAAGTTGGATTAAATTCTTTAAATTTTTTTTTTTTTTTTTTGCTTTAAAGATTTGCAGAAAAGTCGAAAGAATGCTAAATTTGAAGACAATCTTGTTACACCATTCATTGGTGTTTTAATTAAATTTAATGTATATGTCTTTATCTCCAATATTATCTCTATGTTAGCTAAAAGCAGTTGATGATATTCAGGAGGCTTTGTGGGGATGTTCATAACAAGGGCTCACAACAGAGTGAAACTAGAACTCTCCTCAATGTGGGAGACAAAGAAAATCCCAGAGATGGAGTCCTTGGTGATAAATACAGTTTTTGTTTTGTTTTGTTTTACCTTTCTGTGTCCAGTTACAGGAATTAAAATGCGATTAATCCTCCATCTGGTCCATCTTGTTTGCTTTTCATTCTTTACTACAGCATTATAGAATTACCCAGGGAAAAAAGCTTCTTGGTGATCAGTTTAAACCTCTAGCTCAGTCATAATGCCCTGGGACTTTTATTCATTTCCTCAGTCATCGCATTTGTTATGCATCCACGGAACATTTTGTTGGCTTCTGGAATTTAGAAGCAAGAGAATTGATGTGCTTGACTCGAGACACTTTTACAAAGCAGATTATATAAATCTAGATAGAGCAATGTTTTTCATAAGACCCAAGCATTATTATTTTAGCCTTCCAATCATAAAGAGTTTATTTCATTGGATTTTGCCACTCCACTTTCAAAGGGAGGCTCATGGAAACAACATTATGACATAGAGCTAATTGGAATTCAAGGCGCATCTGTCCATCTCATGATGGCCTTTCTTCTCTTTGTGGATACTACATCACCCCTACAAATCAGCAAAACCCTCAAGCTCTCTGCCTATATCCACAGTGTCACTGAATGATTATTGTGAGAAATGGAACTCTTTTCAACTTGAGATGGCCTCTTACTTGGACTCAAGGAAAATATTAGTTATTTTTATTTAGCTGTATATAAAGGAAACTGCTGCAGACCCTGAAACACTTGAGATTTGAAAATTGAGTGTTGATATTTTTTAAAATATTTTTTTCTGAAAGTCCCCTAGTTTTAAGAGAGATTTCACCCTGTACTTATGTTTCTCATAACTGAACTTCATTAATTGATATCAATATAATGTTTTATCTGTTTTGATTAATATAGTGCACATTCATGGAAATGGGCAGGGTATCTGTCTGGCGCAGTGCCGTAATTCAATTATATCCAGGTCTCTGTTATGTAAGAGATGTGCATCCAGAATAAATGCACAAGAATGCTTACTGAATGAATGAAGAAAATTTTGCTCATAAATAAAAAAAGTAAATTTGAATGGGCTAAGAAAGGATTAATATGTTTATTGACATCATTCATATATGGTTATGAGGTGGACACCTATACATACACATACACACAGACACACACACAGAGAAGCACATATACACAGACACAGACACACACATACACATTGACAAATGCACACACATACACAGAGATACCCACATGTACACAGAAAAACACACATATACACACTCATACACACAGACACACACACACACACTTATATGAGACATACATGACACCCATACAAAGAAAGATACACACACACTCATATACAAATAAACAAATGCAAATTTTCTTCCAGAGAATATGCTTTCACTACTACTACTCTGAGTGTTAGTTCAAGGTAAGGTTGAGTATCCTAAGATATCTTAGCATCAATTCATTCTGTAATTTTATTGCATCATGAAGTGCTCATTGCCCTTCTGCAATCCCTACCACTCTACTGCATCTCAATCCCTATCTATTACAAGGTACAAGTAAGTGTTCCACATTTCACTTTATACAGGAATAACTCAAGGTTAATCTTGCATTTCTGATGTTATCATAGGATCAAGCTAATCTTGTTCTCTGGGACTTTGCCTTGAATTCATATTCCCTTGGCATTTTCTTTGTCTATGCTACCACTTCCGTTCTTAACTTATTTACACATTGAAAAATTACTCAACAAAACACAAGTAGGTGTTCATGCCATGGCTACCTCTGGAGGATCTCACTAAAGACTTTTTCTCCTCCTCCTTTTACTGTCTTCAGAGTCATTTACCCTTTCTGCAATCAGCAATTATGAATGACATTGTTGCTTGACTTAGAATAGGTGAGGAAGCAAATGCACTTTGAAACCTTATGTCATTGTATGTTGTAATTTTCTTCAGTCTCAAGAATTTCTAAATGCATTGGTCTCTGCAGTATTGGTAGATTACAGTTTATCAAAATTTATCTTCTCTCCATTAAGCACACACACACACACACACACACACACACACACACACACACACACACAAACTAAATTTGGATTAAATCTTAATCAAGCCATAGCACAGAGCAGCATCATATTCCCGTTTTAATATAGTTAATTCTGCTGTCAGAGGCCAAGTTACAATGCACATTGGGCTACATTTATGTCAGAATTATACAAATGTAACAGTCTGGATATTCCCCACCACAGTACTAAGTAGTCTGACAAGCTTGTGAACCTGTCACAATAAATGATTCACTAGGGCTGAGCTGAGAAACCAAATTTATTTTTAATTTGGAATGAGGTGACAAAATTCCACAAATAGGCCTTTGTTTTTTATTCCACTGGGCACATGATAGGCATTTTAATTAGAACGTAGTTATTGTTTCATTGTGTACTTAAAAGACTCTGATTATTATTGATTGAGCATGCTTTTCAGCCAACTGCATTTTTAGATTAGCAACTAGCACACTTAGTGTGTTTAGATCCATTCTCTGATTCCATGTCCTGTTGCTTTCTATAAATGTGTTTATGGTTGATCACTTAGGCTTAGATAACCTACCATGGCCTTGTCTCTAGAGAAGAGTTATTCTATATCACTCAACAGCCATTAGTAGCACAGTAGCTCTTTATCAAGGGATAGGGCCTTGTTGGGTTTCCTTAACTATGTTGGCACATCCACTGTCGTTATCATTGTGTATGTCTTATTTAGGTGACTATACTGTTGAAATGCCATGGGTGCAGTTTACAAGTCATATGTATGAGACATTCTCTTACAGAAGACATTTGGTCCTCTTACTGTTACAGTCTTTCCACTTTCTTTCCCTGATGTTCCCTGAGTCTTAGGTATATAGATTATGTACCACACCGTCAGTAGTTTTCTGAATTTTTACAAGTTGTGGTTTTATGAGGTAGTATCTGCTTGTGAAAAGAAGCTTCTCTGACGAGAGATGAAAGCTATACTTTTGTGTGACCATTAACACAAGTATTTAGCATGTAGTCAGAAATTACACTGGTTTAGGAAAGAGGTAGTCGCTAGGCTCAACTCCAGGATCCATGACCTCAAGGGCCTCTAGTAATTGTCTGGGTTTATACCATCAAGCACACATTCTCCAATTGAGTGGGCCTTAAATCCAATGAGAGAGCTGTTGTGTGCCAGTACATAAGTGCAACTATCACACCCTTTGGGATAACATACCATGCTGGTCATTGTAGTCTTTCATAGGATTTATTAGGACTACTAATTCCTTTTCTTCTTTGGAAGTTTACAGAGCACCTCCAGATACTATGAGAAGCTGATCCTCAGTGAGGAGGCTTCTAAATTAGTTCCAGCTTGGTTTCTCCAAGTCCGGTGTCCAAAGTGTCTTCAATGATACCTTCAAGCTTGTGAAGACAACTAAAGGCAATAGCAGTAGCCTATGTTGTTTGTACTTCCAGGACCAATGACTTCAAAGATTTCCCATGCCTGGCATGAGTTTTTATTACACAGTCTATGGCTCTTATGGGGAACATTATCACCTCAAGTAGTCTAACATCATTTAAAATTTTAAATTATTTATCTTTGTACATACATATGTTATGCATGTATCTTTAAGTAAATATAGACTACTATATTTCACTATGGCTTTATCAATCACTCTTAGTATTCATTATCCTTCCTCTCTTTCTACCCACTCTGTACTGTTGTCACTCTGTCCTAGCCAAGTAAAGTTCACACCATGTTCCTTCATTTCCCTTCATAGCACCTGGGTCCTGCTGTCTCCATCTCTAGATCTCCTTCAAGGGCGTAGGCTTGATAGGAAGCTTAAAATTAATCTCTTCAACTTACTAGATTCATATTATACACAACAACCATATAAAGTTTAAATAAAAATTGTTTGTTTCATTCTGAAGTACTATGTAAAATAAAATGATAATTGACTAACTTACTGATTGCTTCATTAATAACTGGGACCTTTTATGTGATAGACTAAGGAGATAGAAACTTCAAGGACCTCTGGTTTTAATAAAGTACTTGGTGTATATAAAAGAAATCAAAGGCCAAATAAGTAAAACTGAAAACATATGTTGGCTAGAAATTTGGTTTTTATTTAATAAAAATAAGTATTTTGATATTTAAATCCTAATTTATTAATTGCACCCAGCAAAATTATGAGGGGGAAAATAATACCCATTTAAAGTAAAACATGTGAGATTTTGGGAGAAGTAGCAGACTTGAGTTTCCAGTACTCTGCTGATAAAGTTCTGAAATCTTGCCAGAAGGTCCTACTTTTTCCAGAGGAGAGTCTTGACCTAGAACTTGCAACCCATTTATGGTGATTACAAATGACAATAGTCTGTTTGTTTAAGAAACAATAGTAGTATGTTTAAGAAACAGAACTTGCTTTCTAATGTTCTTGAGTGTAGAAGTAAGAGAGTATTTTCTCGGCTGAGTTAACTTTTTCCGAGGTCATTGGCTTTGTTTTAAATCTGTGGTCTTCCCATAGTCTCCCCTCTCTGTGTCTATGCATAGCAGTTATCTACTTCTATAAAGGTTTCCATCATAATTGTTTAGTACTAACCCTAAAGACCTCATTTAATAATAATTACCTCTTTAAGGAGCCTATATCCAAACATATTTTATTTGTAATGAACATTTGAGGGAACACAGCCACATGTGATGTACACCTGAAATAGTAAGTTATCTAAGGGAGAGGATATTAAAATAGGGTCCATTGACAAAACAACCAAAGGGTACTGAAGTAGATTTGTGAATTTAGAAAGAGTGAGCTGCTAAAAGTGGACAAAGACTAAAAATAAAGTTAAGTGATTTCTCCATCAATGGCATCATTGCTTGAGACCAGTCAATTATTGGACATGGACACCCTGTTTTATAGCTATTATTTCAAGCACATTTCACATTTAATAACATAGTTTTTACAGTCTGAACACTCTTTAAGAGCCCCAAATCTGGTTTCATCAGAAACTCAAGACAATGTTTTAGTGATAAGTGCCTATAAAGTACAAAGCAAATTATGTACTTCAAGTGTAGCACAAGAAACACTGAGCAAATCAAAACTGAAACCTATGATACAAATAGCAAGTCTTAGAGTTCCATGTCTGATATCAGGCGATCATGATGGAACTGTCTAGGCTTCTTAGGTCTTGGGTAGCCCTTGCACTTCTTGTATCTCTGCTGTCTACAATGCATATAGCCTCTCCCTTGGGCAGGCTCTACCCAGTGCCTGCAGTTTTCCTCAGAAAACAATCCAGGTGCTGGCATCTCTAGCATCCTGGGATCTCCATTGCAACTTGGCTTTCATCTTCACAACTTCTACAAAATCAACAGAATGTGGATAATACTGCCAAATTCTACTGTCAGCTGAGGATGGGGCACTCTTGACCCAGGGTGGCATTTGGCCTGTGTATACTGGCTTTAGGGAAATTATTTCCAAAGTAGATATTTTTAAGCATAGATCCTCCTCAATGGCATTTTCAACTGAGGAAATCTTTTGATTTACATTTTTTCCTAAAAATGGGGCCTTTGATGAGTCATTGACCTATCCAACTCTTTTGTGTTTTGTGTAGTTTGGAATTTTAGGCCTCTACTCAGGCCAGAAAAAGGCTTTTCCTAATAGATTTCTAAAGAGCTCTGATCACAGTGACAGTAACAGTGTCAGTCCTTGGAAAAAATCTTGTATTATTATTATTATTATTATTATTATTATATTCAATTTGTCTTCTGTTTATCTCAGGTGATATGTATTGCATGTTGTCATGTGTATATATGTGTTTGGAAGTATGTGTGTGGTTACCTAGCATACACATATGTATACATAACTGTAGAGGACAGAGTTTGATGCTGAGGATATTCATCACTTGCTTTCCATCTTATACACTCAAGGCAGAGGCTCTCACTTGAAACTAGAGCTTGCTGATTCAGGTAGTTGAGCTTGCTAGACTGCTCTGCCTCTGCCTCTCATATGACATTACAGGTGAGTCACCATGCCTGCTTGGCACATATCATTAAACCTGAGAATTGAGAAGAGAAAGACCAAATCCACAACTGTCCAATTGAAGGAACTTGAATTTTAAGATGTACCCAGGACAAGATAGTCTGGCTGCCTCCCCCTATGTTAGGATTTTAGAGAGTAGACCCTGCTGGCCTCTTGAAGTTCCTTTCATAGGAGAGATAAAGAGTTTTCAGGGGTGAGGGAGTTGGCTGTTACATTGTTAGATACAATGAAAAGGAAGGAAAAAGCTATATACATCAGGTGAATGGGGTCACAAGTTTTGGGTAGATTGAAAAACATGTTTTCAGTTTACATCTGATCTCTAAGAAACAGGAACTTATTCTTTAAAAACAGAAACCTTAACTTGCTTAGGACAAACAGGAACTTATTTTTTTTTTTTTTGGATTTTCAAGACAGGGTTTCTCTGTGTAGCTTTGGAGGCTGTCCTAGATCTCTGTAGACCAGGCTGGCCTCGAACTCACAGAGATCCACCTGCCTCTGCCTCCCGAGTGCTGGGATTAAAGGCGTGCGCCACCACCGCCCGGCAGGAACTTATTTTTAACTGTCTCAACTGCAAACAGAAACATGGAAATGCCAGGTATAATGTTCTTGTCTCAGTCTCACAGTATATGTGGGTGTTAGGTAGGCACCTGAACTCCTATCTTCATATTTAGTGAAAGTATTTCATCCAGGGAGCCATCTCCTCAGCCCTATGTTTTGTTTTATTTTGAGTGTTTGCTTGAGTGATGTAGTGTTTCACTTCAAGATAAATGTATTTAGCCAAACACAGTGATGTAATCTGATTTAAAGAAACACACTAAATAAATAACAACACAAGAATATGATGAATGGTGCAGAAGTCCTATTTGAAATCCAAAGAGTTTTCTGACCAGTAATTTCTGCAAAAGTGCTGGTTTGCTGTTATTCTGACAATTTCTCTTTCCTAATTTCTAAAATGGGGCCTGTAGTATTGACCCACTAAGCATTTGGAAAGTACAGTAGGGTAGTCCATTAAAATGTAAATTAGGCTAAGTTGTCAGAAACATACAAGGGACTGTGTAAATAATGAAGAACAATGAGAAGCCCTCGTTCCCTCAGGAACTTTGTTTCTCTAATAGTTTGAACCTTATCCATAGTCATGATCTAGCTAGGAAGCACTCTCAGTTTTAAAAAAAAAATAACTGGAGCTAAAGCAAACGAACAAGCTGAGTACAGCACTGTGAGACTTCAAATGCCATCAAATGATAAGAAAGCCACCTGGGATGCTACTGTGTTTAATGAAGAAAACTGTCCTGGGATAAGTGCAAACCACAAACTGCTGCATTAGATTTGTCTGGCCAGATCTGTACGTCACCATGTGCTCAGCTCAAAAGAGAGAAACCCAACTGCGTAGAATTTTTAAAATGTGGAGAGAAAGTGCTACCCTTTGGTTTCAGAAAAGCATCTCTGTGGAGGGTCTAACTGGGTCAAGTACCTCTATTGTGGATCACTCCATCCACACAGGGGTGGGTTTGTGTCAGCCTGTCCAGGACATGAGCAAATTAGGATGATTAGCAGAGGATGATGGAAGTTATATACAGTTGTTTGAAAGGAAACATTTAGAGAAATGACTATGCATATTATTGTAAAATGATAGGGCATCCAAAAATATAGGTGGGTGGACTCCATGACTTAGGGTTTAAGGCTTTAAATGTATCCGGTTGTTGTGATATAACCTAACTCCATCTTTCTTCTGACACTGATTTCTGCCCTTCTCTGGGATATGACATGCAAGAACAATACAAACCACTTGTCCAATTGTGCTAAAATCAACAAATGCCCTTTTTATATGGAATATGCTAATTTTATCTTATCCCTGAGGTTTGTATCACAAAACCCCAGTAGGTAACTGAAATTTCAGACTCTTCCAAATCCTATACAATTTTTCTTCATATATCTTTAGGACAAAGTTTAATTACAGCTTATCTGAATAAGCACTTACTAGTAGTAACTGACAAATAGAACAATGTTGTAACAAATGTGGTGTGAATATAGTTTGTCTCTAAAAAGAATCGTAATGCATTGTTTTATCATTTTATGTATGTATGTATGTATGCATTTAAGCCTAAAGAATGTACATATTTGTTTGGTATGTGCATGTGTGTGCATGTGCATATGTGTGCACATTCATACAGAGGTCAAACATCTACATGCATCTTCCTTAGTCATTCTTCAGCTTATTACTTTTAATTTTTAATATTTTATATTTTTTCCTGTGTGTTTAATGTGCACAGGCATGTGTGTGCCAGGCTGCACATGTGAAGGCAGAGGACAACTTATGAAGTGGGTTCTTTTACTATGTAGGGCCTCAGGCATCTGCTCATGTCTTCAGAATATTTGTTAAACTCTTTTATCTTAAGTTACCTAGGGGCTGGGAAGAATTTCTCTTCTCATCTTTGTGGATCATTCACTTTACTTTTTTTGGGTGTTTTTTTCTTTCTTTCTTTTTTTAAGAGACAAGGTTTCTCTGTGTAGCTTTGGTGCCTGTCCTGGATCTCACGCTGTAGACCAGGCTGGCTTCAAACTCACAGAGATCTGCCTGGCTCTGTGTCCCAAGTGCTGGGATTAAAGACCTGCACCACCACTGCCCGACATTCACTTTACTTTTTAAGACAGTGTTTCCTGATTGAGCAATGCTTGCTGGCCAATGAACTCCAAGCATCTGCCTGTCCTCACCTCCCTAGCTTGGAGTTAACATTTATTCATCAGCATGCCCAGGTTCTTTATGGTGAAAAAAAAAAAAAAAAGAATGCAAGCTCAGGTCCTTATATTTCAACAGCAGGTATTTTATCAACTGAGCCATCTCCCCATCCCTACATACTCTTTCACTTGTGATGAATGAGAACATGTGCCTGTGAGAAGAGATGAAGTAAAAGACACAGGCAGACTGGTTAAGCTATTCTGTAAGGGTCACTAGAAATAGGTTCTTTAATTCCATAATTTCCCATTTGGTAGCCTTCAGAGTGATGAATACACAGGGGATGTCAGGATGAGTATACTAGGCAAAGGATAATTTCATTGTCTTACTGAGTATAGCAAGTATTTTTACACTTACAAGTTGTTTATAGCTGAAATTTTCTATTTAGAATTTTATACCACTGTTCCCTGCAGGTGACTGAAACCAAAGAAAATAAAACTGCATATAAAGGATGAGACTGTACACTCTTGATTCATCTAGAGGACAGCATTCTCAAAGGAGTTTTCATCTGCGACATTGCAGACAATACTATACCACTGTAGATTATTACCTCTTTGCTCTCAGAGTCAAAGCCCTGTGCACAAACATTTCTTAATACTTATAACACACTTGTTGGTGGCCCAATGACTTGTATATATCACATGGCCAAGTGTAGGTTATTAATGATAAGGGATGGCCTATTCTAGGTGATCTCCAAAGGGACACTGTCCCACTCTACCATGTGGCACTGGCAGACTGTGCACTTCCTCCTTAGTCTGCCTTGCCAAAACCATTAGATTACATCCCTAAAGCTAGCCACCAAGGTCTGTCTCCTTATTTGGCCACTTCCTCCTCCTGAGCCTGACTACCAAGGTCCAGCTATAAAAGTATTAAAGTCCAGCAACCAAATGCCTTCTTTGATTCACTTAATTAACATGCCTAATCAAAATATACCACCGCATCCTTGCCTATTCTAACACAGACTTCCTCTTTTTCTCTTCTTAAAAAATTACACCTACAAGGTCATTTGCTGCTCTTTTCTGCCTGAGTCAGAAAGCAGCCACTTTAACTTTTCTTTCCAGTTTAAGGATCTCTTTGTGCAAACAGTTGTTAGGGGTTGGTTTCTGCCCAGTATGGGGTCCATGAGGGAACTCTCACTGTGAGACAGTTTCCTTCAGTCTTACTGTTTGTCACTTACTTTACTGATAATATAATTGAAATCAGAATCATGGATGCCTTGGATATTTCCATGGTTGTTGCCTTTGTTCCAGAGTTTTTTATATGCTAGCTATAGCTATGTGCCTAGCTATATGCACCAGATCTCTCTCAGGTAATTTGACTTCACATTGTATGCACCCCAGCTCTGCTCTATCATACTTAGATTTCAGAGGAGTACCCATTTCTCCCAGGCAACTCTCTTGAAACTTAAGCTTTCCCAAACAAAAGCCATCAAGACTCTGCTTTGCCCTCAAGTCTTGCTGCAATAACCACTTGTATAGTTTTTCTGATTAGATGAAGTGTAAATCACTGTTCCAACTTCCCCTTTCTTAAATGGCCCATATCATAGTGAGTCTAAATTGCAACATAGTGTCTGCTTTCTATTTTCTTGTTTTTGTTGATATTGTCCAGGGTGTCATGATTGCTAAGTACTAACTCACTCAGCTATATATCCATATATCTCCTTTTTCTCCTTTTTTTTGTTTTTTATTTTTGTTTTTGTTTTTTGAGGCAAGGTTTCTTTGTGTAGCCTTGGCTGTCCTGGAACTCACTCTGTAAATCAGACTGGCCTTGAACTCACAAGATCTGCCTGCCTATCCCTCCGGATTTGCTGGGATTAAAGGTGTGTGCCACCACTTCCTGGCATTATTATTATTAGTAGTAGTAGTAGTAGTATTAGTATTATTATTATTAGTAGTAGTAGTAATAGTAGTAGTAGTAGCATTGTCTTTACAAATAAAATTCACTAGCCATACTGTAATGTCACCTTCTTGGATCACAGCGATACACATACATGGGTACATTGGCTATACTTTCAACCTATGACAGGAGAGTTGAGCAGTTGCAGTGCAGACCTTATGGAGAGAAGTCATACTCCAAAGAAAAACAATATTAACTCCTGCTCTACTAAAAATACTAATTATTTTTTGCTGTATTTTTTTCTCATTATCCACTTATCTAAGCTTATACTCAGCTGACATTACTTCCAGTTGTAAAGTCAATTTTTGCCATATTATAGCACTAATTAATAAACAAATAGGTGAAAAGATTTGATATCTATCTAAAACACTGATGAAATGTATTGTCTTGTATTAGTTATATGCTATGGTATAGCAAAATATTATAATATAAATTTCATTATATTAATTTATTTCATTCCACTTGATCTCAGACTAGATTTGTAATGGTAGGCTTGATATGGACATATGTACTTGACAGAATTATGTAATCCTGGTATGTCTTTCTCCATGTCCTCTATGCTATATTCTGAGAATATATAAGAACAATATTCTGTCTTAGTCAATATTTTATATGTATAAACCTAAAATGAAGCCCATTTTAAGATATCTCCAACTCTATAAGTGACCAGGACTAAGAAGTGAATGGATCCTTGATACTGTCTCCTGAAAGCAATGTAAGAAAATGCCAATTTCTCATGACTACTTTCCAATTATTTGAAATTTTTTTCCATGCTATATTGTATAATGTATGGTGGTAATAAAGGATAAAATTCTGTGTTTTATTTCAAATCACAGGAAATGGGGATGTAGCCAAAGGCATTTGCACATTGAAATACAACAGGATTATGAATGCTTTCAAGCTAGGAAGACAACTTTAACCATGATAACACTGTAGTGTTCAGAGAAATAAAAGGGACTTCTTGTTAAGCAATACGGACATTGAAAAAGCTTGGCTTTTATAAGGTCAAATTGGTTTCTTCTCTTTTATGTAAGTGTAAACAGACACCTTAAACTCAGCTGGGATTTATCAGCCCCTTCTCTTGAATGTGTAGTAATGAAGCAGGGCCTTGAAGAAAGAAAAAGAAGGAATGCTCATACATGCTCACACAAACACACATATAAATCCACAGATATCTCAGGATATTTAAATTGCTAACTTTATCAATGATAGAAAAATTATTTACATGTCTGTGTGAGATCTCATTCCATGAGAATCAAATTTGGTCAATTATTTGTGATAAAGTTTGAAGTATAGAAAGTGTGATACAGTTTCAAGTATAGAAACAGTGATACAATTTGAAGTACAGAAAGAGTAATACAGTTTCAAGTATAGAAAGAGAATAGAGAAAGTGATTAGAATTGGTTAAGACTCTAATTCTAAATACTTTCTCTTTAGAGATAAAAATCCAAAGAAAATAAGAAGATTTATAAATTTCAGCTATGTAGACCAGGCTGGCCTTAAACTCAGAGATTGTCCTGCCTCTGCATCTTGAATACTGATTAAAGGTGCTGTACCTCATGCCCACCTAAGAAGCAATTTTAAATTAGATATTACTTACAGCCAGCGTTTAGGTAAAAATATAAACTAAAGCTATGTCTGGTCTGGATATATTTTATTGACTCGTTAAATATTCAAAACCAGGAAAGGTTCAAAGAACAACCTGAACTTCTGACCTATTATAAGATATTAAAATCAAGGGAATGTAGAATTCACATTTATCTGTGCCAACACCTTCAGGGATAAATGTTCCCTCGGGCTCCTCTTCTGACCTCTATCTTATTGCATTATATCTACTCCTTTTTATTTTATCCCCTTAGGTCTCAAAAAGCATTGGAGTTAGCAAGCCCCGAAAAGTTTAAATATAATTTCTGTTTTGAAAAGTAACTCCCATGGACATGTTAACATTAACATATTTTCAAATATTGAAAATTTTCAGGTATGGTTATTACTGCTGTGTTGTGTGGATTTGATAGCAGACCTTCTAACTGAGAAGCAGCCACAGTAGCAGACAGGTCGTCTCAAGACCTTTTATTTTCTTCTCCTTTGAACTGATACCACTTCAATTATACTCCTCATGTAGTGAAATATTTGTTTTGGTTAGCTGCTTGTGTTAGAAACAATCATTTCAGAGAAAGTAAATTAGTGTTTTGGCAAGAAAGTACTTCAATTTATTGTACTATATTTGAAGCAGTTGTTAGTCAAATTTGAGGATCACAGGATATTCTACAAAGTCGTTTAAACACTCATCAGTTAATAGATGTATGCAAGTCCTTACAATCATATGTTCACATATTTTTGAACATATAGAATACTAATTTCAATAACAATAAGTGATGATGTTATGGCTTTAATATGATCATTTCTTTAAGCTTGGAATGTGGAGGAGCTCCAGAGGGCCAACCTCTAGTAGAGTTATTGGCAGTTGATAGCTGTTGAGGAAGTGAGAGGGTCATTGTGAGGGAGTCATTGTTCTTTGACAGGGATAGCCACTCAAACCTTGCACACATCCCAGCAGATAACACCATATTCATGCACATATGGGCAGCATTAATTGGAATTTCAAAAAATATAAGTTGTAGTGGGTAACCATTCCAGCTTTGGTCTGGAAGTTCCAACCCCCATTGAGGCTTCCGTAACTATCACGCCTACAAGGCGGGGCCAAGGGAGGGCTGGAGACCTGAGATCGGGATGCGCAGCGCTCTCTTGTTTCCTGGACCGGGACGCGAGAGGTAGACCGAGGAAAGTTCTCCAGAGAACACCGCCGGACTGCGCTGCGTCTCTTCCAGAACCCATCATCTACCTATCCCTTCATTTGTGAGTTACGCCTTTAAATAAATCTCCTTTTAACTACGTGGAGTGGCCTTAGTAATTTCGCCAATAATAAGTAGATAAACAAATAAAAATATCTGTTTTTATATTTTTATCATTTAAAACAATTTTCAAATTTAAATATATTCTGATCATATTCTTTTTCTTCAGCTAGTTCTTCTGGTTTGTCTCCTCTACCCACTTACCCAACTTTAAGCTTTTTCTCACGTTTATATAAAGGATATGAGGCTTTAAGTTCATTATGTTACAGAGCCTTACATACTCTAGCTAATTTGGCATTAAAATGCATTATGTCATATATGTGGGTTTTGCTTATATTTATAGTTCATATTTCTGCTGAATTATACAATTTTCTAATCCTTCTTATACCAATGTCCCATACACTTAAACTGTACTTCCAATATTTGGAACATAAGGCTATCAGACACTAAATGCAAAGGAGAAGATTATCAAAATGGAATGATAGTAATACATACTTTATGTGAACACATAGACTTTGTAAAGTTGTCATCCATATAAAATTGATTAAGTCTGGTTTCCAGAACAATATCAACAAATTTGGAATGACATCTGAAGATAATATTAATATTTAATCCTGTGACCTGAAATAATTGCATTTATTTTTAGACAATGCAAGGCAATAATTAATGAGGATAAAACTATTCCTTAATTAGCAACATTTGATATCACTAAAAGAAGCAGAAACAAAATGTTCCATTTGAAATGCATTCTTTATTTCTAATATTATACCAAGTTTATGTTCAAATTTCAAACTGAAATGCTTGTTTAAGCACTGTCTAAAACATTTTAGGGAGTATTACAATATCATCTTTTAAATTTTTAAGAGTTTTGAATTTGATTTTATGTGTATAAGTGGTTTTTCATGAACATATATACATGTTCCAGACATGTGCTCTCCTTGATGCCCTCAGAGAGTGTCTGATTCCCCTGAACTGGAGTCACAGATGGTTGTGAGCCACCAGGTTGTTTCGGAAGACCAACAAGTGTGCTTCACGTTGAGCCATCTCTCCAGTTCCTATTACAATGTTCTTACAGAAAAGATCCAAGATAGAATACATAGTTGTTGCTGATGTCCCATATAAGATCTCTTCAAATGGCATGAAGTAAACTGATCATCCAGTACAAAAAAAAATCTGTGATGGTTTTAGGAAAGATATTTGTATCTGAGTGGTATTATTTATATGACAACTATATTTACAGTTTTCAAATATTGTTTCATTTTAAGGGGGTGACATATTGTTATCAAGGCTGTCTCCTTAAACTAAAATGTTTGATTGAGTTTTACACTAGCTTTGTATCACTCTGTGCCCCACTTTACCTTCTAATAGAATATGTATAATATCTATACCTATTTTATATACTATGAAAATTGTAATGATTTGAGTTTTTGAAGTACACACATACACACACACACATATATGCATACATACATATATACATTCATATCCAAATACAAAGTACATAGTTCCTGGCAATTAGCTAAATTTGTTTAAATATATGTGAGTCTTTTTGCAATGCTATGTTAGTGTAAGTAAGACAAAATATCAACTATTATTAGTTTATTTATTTAGTTATTACTAATTTATTAGTTATTATAAGTTATTTATTTAGAAATATAATTCTACAGAAGTCAGAGTAATAACTGAAACTAAAGTTAATGACTATGCAAACTTGGGAAAATTGGCTAATTGTTCTAAACTCCACTTTGAGCTATGAAATGGCTGCTGCTCGACGTGGTTCAATTTTCAAACACATTTTAGGTTATACACATGTCCACCAAATAACTTACATTTCCTTAAAATTATCCTCACCTACCTTCTGTCTGGTGTTTATACTGTAAATAGCAAAAAACCAGAGAGTGTTGAAATGTCAGCACCAAACACATCTCTAGCACACAGTTATCTTAGAACTGTTTTTACTTGTGTGACACTGAAAGAGCATACTATAAATATCAGGTTAAAATTGAGAGAGAAGATTCATCAAATTCATCTACCTCTGCCTGTGCAAACAGGGACACAATTCATGTAGTACTTGCCTCACTTAAAGATTTGTTCTAAAAAATTATAAGTATGTATCTCAGAATGAATTATGACACCTAATGACCCTCAGGAATGTTTCAAATTCACACAAAATTGAGCCAACAGGGAAAGCACCTTCTCAGCCTTCATGGGCTGTGGGAGAGCATGTTGTGAATTAAGAAACTGCTCTGTTCCATGACAGAGAAGGTGAAACAGAACTGAACAGACGTGCAATGACCACTCCTGTTGCAGACAGAGACAGCGTCTCAGGATTCCTAGACTTCTCCAGATCCACAGTCAGGTCCCAAAGCCCAAGATCACACAGTAAATGTCTGCTTTAGTTCTAATGACTTGTAATCAAGGTTCAGTTACCCTTTAAGCCCATGTGGCTGAACTGTATTGCTAGCCCTCCTTCTAAGTACTGTGGAGCCGCTCCAATTATTCAGTTTCTTGCAAACCTCTTACAGAGAGTCTGATTTACGTGATCCATTACAAATGCATAAGTGGGCTGAGGAAACCGTATGTGTTAAAATATTTAGGCTTACTTACATTTCCCCTCTTGAAGATTAATCTCCATTTCTAATTTCCTGAACTTTCTCCAGCAGTTCTTAATATTAAAAAAATAAAGTCACAAAATTTGAAATGCATGTGCTGGAAGTTGATGTTCCAAATCCTTCCTGAGAGGTTCTGGATGACTTTTATTTCTACCACAGTCAGTGCTGTCTCTAGAAGTAATCATAAGGAGTAAGCCACATCTCAATGACTCTGTACCTGCTGCAAACTTGGAGGATACATGGTCCCCTTGAGCAATGAAAACTTCCTGTGAAAATGTATTGGGAAATGTCCATTTTAAAAGAAAAATGCAAACAGCATCCTTTATAGATATGTTCCTGGTTTTCTGCTCCCCGAACTCATTGGATTCTCAGGATGTATTGATTGATTGATTGCCTGGCCTAAATCACCATTGAATACATTAGTATCCTGAGGTAACTCATACTTACCCATCTGAGTTTGATTTTCTGCCATGGATCAAGATCACCTGATGCCAAGAAAACTTTCTGGAATATTTCAACTTCATTTTAACTCACAGTGTAATTGCAATTGTCTACTCTTTGCAATGCCTGCCTACATTAACTGGCACCTCCACAGTTTAACAATTTAAATGGTCTGGATGTATGGACATTATAGCATGTGTATTTACAGTGTTTCTCTGGCCTTGTTGCCAAGTTCACTCTGCCTGTGTTATGAGCAGAATTTTTGTGAGAAGTCACTGCTTTCATTTCTCTGACATGTACAGATGCAACCTCTCTGGCTTGAGTTTTTTCTTGGGCTGGTATAAATTGTCAATTTGGTTCTCTCTGGTCCCCACTGGAAGTCTTTATCATGAACTCTACGCACGATGATCCTGCTACATGTCTGCTAATAAATCCTGTAAATTACTTCATGGAGAAAAATGGCACAGCTCTGAGCAGTCAGCAGCAATGTCCTCAGCAAGCTGGAGATCTGATTGGTAGAATTTGAGTCACAGAACGGTAGCTAATAATAGTACTACTACGATGTGAACTTCCAATAACCCCACAGATCCATCACATCCCTTTCCTCATCTTAAGCAGGACTCTTAGGGATCATCTCATATCAGGGTCCACTGTTCCACAAGCCCCCGAGTCTTTATATACCTGTTATTCTGAAAATTAGAGTAGAGAAATAACACTTAAACTCACAACCTCTATGATTAAATTAGCCCCCAGCTTGCACTCTCACTATTCCATACTTTGTATGCAGTGTCCCTTAAATGATGGTAAGTTTATAAGAAATCAATTGTCAAGGAATACTGACATTGACATGTGTTTTCTGACAATAAATGGAGAGAATGAGAGATATTAAGTAGCAGGAGAATGATGGTTTGGGGAATGGGATGCTTGGATTCTACTGGACAAATTAAAGACTTCGTATATGTGCACATATTTTTTCTTATGAAACTGACTCTTTTATGAGCATGTCTAGCTTGTTGCCCTGGGCTGCTTTTATCTCACAGTTGTTATGAATACAGTCTAACACAAAATTATAAACACGCTTAAAATTCTATGAGGATTTTTTAGTTTGTTTTTTGTTTGCATTTTTTCCTTTTTTTAAAGAAATAAATTGGTTGTGTGGTTCTTCAGAGTGAATTTTGTAGATGACATTGTGTTACAGTGTCAAATGGTTGGATACATCTGCAAGGAAGAAATTGGCCTGGGTGACTTTTAGGATTTATCTTCTTCTAATATTTCTGTGGGTGAGATAGTATGTAGGGAGAAAAATGCTCCCATCTCACAAGCATTGTGAAGCCTATCCAGCAGTATACTGAACCTCAGGATGACTTGGCAGCATAAGAGTGTTATGAATTTTTTCCCCATGTTCTGTCTGGATTTCATAGTCACATGCAACATTATTTTACTAGATCATGTTATCAGAGCAAAGCCTGTGATAAGCATCTGCTTTTTCTGCTTATATTTTCTTTATAGAATCCTTTGACTTTATTTGTAGATCGAGTTCTCTGGAAAGTAGCTTTCAGATTTTATTTTTCAGGAACCAAATTCCTTTTTACTACCTCTTTCAAGAAATGAAAGGAAATGATCCTCATGTTCCCATAAATGAAAATTCTCCAAGGAGACAGTCATCATGACTTTATAATGTCACTGTAATGCTAAATAGCGCTCACATTACATGGGACTAGGAGATGGCCTCTTGGGGCTCATGTCTGGTAAAACTGAATGAATTTGTGTGTTATAAGTTGATCCTCCCATATTTTGTATATAATGACAATAAAACTGGCTGAAATATAAATGGAATCAGAAGCCAATTTAAAGCTGTTATTTTATACCACTGCACAACATTACATATTTGTAAAAAGAATCAACCATCAGATTTATTTTAACACATACATTTTCCAGTTAAAATATTTATTCTCAACACATTTAAATATTGTTTGACTAATAACAGCATATATTTATATAATACTTCCTTAATTGAGGCATATCTGGTGTAGAAAGATGTCTGGAGATGGCAATATATCATGAAGTGTCCACATTGTTCAGCTTCCCACATATGTTTTAGATTGATCCTGGACCTGTACTGTAGATGCTTTCAGTAATCAAGGCCATGGCCCCAGATGATGAGCTACAAGCGTGGTAATAAAATATCCCATCCTTAAACTGCATGCTACTCTGAAACCATATCTGTGCCTTTGCATTTTTTAAATGTATTCTAAATATTTTACATTTCTGTTTATTTGTGTGTTCATGTTTATGGATTATGGAAAAAAAAACAAAGCAAATGGCATTTTGAATGATGTAACTGTGACCCATATACAATCTACTATGACTTAAAGTTTCAACATTGAAACTTGTGACATTTCAACCTGAAAAGACACTAAAACTCCAAAAAGCTACTAACTGTTATTTGATTTTCTAGTGCTGTAGGGCTGGGCCAGGGCCAAAGGCTTTGTCTTTCATAAGGTCCCAGATAATGCTAACCCCATTGGTTTGAATCTTTGCTTTGAGAAATCTATTGCTCTAAGCAAATTCAAATCTAGAAATAAAGAATGAAACAACAATATTCTCTCCTTAGCATAGAAATAACCAATCTATGGGCCTTACTGTTCCTTCATCCAGAGAAGCAACTTCATTACAAACTCCTAACACTTTCTTAGGCTGTATTAACACCTCTGCGCCTGACACTGCCCTCAACATAAACCCTCTTTCCACACTGATAGCTGTGTCAACCATCCAAGTGTCTATATGCCTATGCAGCTCTAACACCTCCACTTGTGTTAAGAAATACTATTTTTTTTTCTTTTTTCCCCAAACTTTCAACTCCCCCTTGCAAATTAGTGTCTTCTTTCCTCCCTTCCTTCGTTCCTCCTTCCTCCTTCTTCTCCCCCCCACTCTCCTACTTACCTTCTTCCTTTCATTCTTCCTTTCACCCAACAAAACTTTGTTGGCCACATCCATCCATTTTAATCTAATACATTCTTACAAAGATATCTACATATGATCTTTTACCACAAATAATTGTGGAATGACAAGGTGAATGAATATAGGAAGTAGGGTCTCATGTAATAATGTACTGATAGGCCATAATGTGGGTGTACAAAGGACAGAATAGTCACTTTAAAAAGGGATTCATAAAATGCATAGCATTTGCATCCTTAAAGGTATACAGGCTATTGGAGGTAGGACAATGCAAAGTTTGATTCCCATAAATAACATTAACAAAAAGTGCAAGGACTTTGTACTCATTTTTTATGTGAATGTAAAAAACGAATTCCTTTGAGATCATGTGAAAGAATGTCACCAGAGCTAGAGGTCACAGACCAACATAATCATTGCAGGGCCAGGCCCTTTACATCATCTCAAGTTGGATGTTTTCTCTCAGTATAAAACCCAAGATGATTGTGTTCAATTTAGAAGTTGCTGGCTGTACACTTTTTTTTCCTGAATTGCCTGATTAGTCTACCATAAAATCCTGCAGGAGAGCAATGAAGTAAGGACTCTCTCAGGACACTTAGCCAGGATTCCATACTGTCTGGATTTATAATTTATCTACTTTGCTTATTTATATTTTCTTTTTCATGTATAAGAAATAATACTGATTGTTTTTCTCATTCGTTGTTGCTGACAATTATCTATATTTATTCCCTGAGCTCTTATTGATAATTCAATTATTTACTTAAGCTTAAATTAATATTTTTATTATTTTACTAAAAAGATTCAGAGATTTTTTCTGCACAGCAATATTTTTATTTATAATTTGTTATTAAAGATTTCATTAAGATATTTATTCTTCCTAAGTTTTTATATAATAGGAAGGAGTTGTATAACTTGTCCTGACTCTCTACATTTTTCAAAGCAATGAAGTCAACATGAATTAGTAGGTTTATTTTCAACTTGTCAGAACAGTAAATATAATTAACAAAAAGTAAAAGCTGAGGAAGTAAAAGTTGAAGCTCATAGTATCAATACAACAGTCCCTTCTTAGAATTGCTTAATCATAATGATTTAGGTTTGCTAAAATCTTCTGAAGTTTAAAAATGAGTTCAAGTTCACTACAGAAGCACCATTGAGCTTAGTCAAGGAAGAAGGTGCTTAACTGTGACCATATGACATATGAATCTACAGTCCTCAGTGACTTGAATAGGAAGGGTTTTTTTTTTTTTTTTTTTTTTTTT
>CABHPR010142775.1:0-11133 GCA_902168415.1 Peromyscus melanophrys
TCCATTTGCCTGCAAACCTCATGATGTCATTGTTTTTCTCTGCTGAGTAGTATTCCATTGTATATATGTACCACAGTTTATTTATCCATTCTTCGGTTGAAGGGCATCTAGGTTGTTTCCAGGTTCTGGCTATTACAAATAATGCTGATATGAACATAGCTGAGCAAGTGCCCTTGTGGTATGATTGAGCATTCCTTGGGTATATGCCCAAGAGTGGTATAGCTGGATCTTGGGGGAGATTGATTCCCAATTTTCTAAGAAAGCGCCATATTGATTTCCACAGTGGCTGTACCAGCTTGCATTCCCACCAGCAATCTTCAACAAATGGTGCTGGCATAACTGGATATCAACGTGCAGAAGGCTGCAAATAGATCCATATCTATCACCGTGCACAAAACTTAAGTCCAAGTGGATCAAAGACCTCAACATAAATCCAGCTACTCTGAACCTGCTAGAAGAGAAAGTAGGAAGTAGTCTTGAACGCATTGGCATAGGAGATCGCTTCCTAGGTATAACACCAGTAGCTCAGACACTGAGACAAACGATCAACCAATGGGACCTTTTGAAACTGAAAAGCTTTTGTAGAGCAAAGGATACGGTCAACAAGGCAAAGCGACAGCCCACAGAATGGGAAAAGATCTTCACCAACCCCACATCTGACAGAGGACTGATATCCAGAATATATAGGGAACTCAAGAAATTAAACACCAAAATTCCCAACAGTCCAATTAAGAAATGGGCTATAGAACTAAACAGAGATTTCTCAGCAGAGGAAACACAAATGGCTGAGAGACATTTAAGGAATTGCTCAACATCCCTAATCATTAGGGAAATGCAAATCAAAACAACTCTGAGATACCACCTCACGCCAGTCAGATTGGCTAAGATCAAAAACACTGAGGACACCTTGTGCTGGAGAGGATGTGGAGCTAGGGGAACTCTCCTCCATTGCTGGTGGGAATGCAAGCTATTCTTATATCTTAAATTAACCCATTTCTATTAATCTATAAGTTGCTTTTCATGGCGGCGGCGTGGCTGGCGGCATCTCTGTGCCTCAGCCTTCCACTTCCCCGAATTCTCCTCTCTCATTGTCCCACCTATACTTCCTGCCTGGCTACTGGCCAATCAGTGTTTTATTTATTAACTAATCAGAGCAGCACATAAAACATACAGAACATCCCACAGCACACTGATACAGAATTGGAGCCTCACTTACCACCTTTCTTTGATTTCTAATGACTTTGAAGCTTTCTAATTACAGTGCTAGACTGTATCTTTTTGAGATTTCCTACTACCTTTTGTTTAATTACAGTGTTAAGTTTAAAATGCTCAATGCTAACCAGTCTTACAAAAAAGCTTGAAAATACTTATATGTATTCCTGAACCTTGTAAGTATTTCATTAGTGCTGTAGCTCAGGAAACTCTTCCTACTTTCTGAATCATGGTTGATCCCTAACCTTGTAGTTCAGGAAAATGTAAGGCATAGTGACAGTTTTAAGATGCTGTCATTCAAACAAAGTGTCATTATTACCAACAAAAATTTAGAGATGTATACTATTAGTGGGGTAGTATTTATCAACTGCTCCTTGGTTCTTTTGTTTTGTTTTTATGAACAACTCTTGGTTGTCCATGAATTACTATAATATACTTTTTTTTTTCCCTTTTAACCCTGCTTGACCTCAGACTTGGTATGTAGTTGACAGTGACCTTGAACTTTGTACCTTCTGTTCCCACCTCCCAAGTGTTGAGATTATAGACATGCATCTGGAATACACTTTTAAAAATAAGATTTATTTACTTATTTTTGTATATGTGAGCCTGCATGAGTGTGTGCTCTCTACATGCACAGGGGCCAGGGAAGCCAGAAGAGGGATTCAGATCCCCTGAAGCTGGAGTTACAGGCAACTGTGAGTTGCCCTGTAGGTGCTGGAAACTGAACCCAGGTCCTCTGCAAGATCAATAAGCACTCTTTACCACTCAGCTATCTCTCTGGCCCCTGGGCTATACTTGACTTTAAATATCATTTCATTTAAACTTTTAATCATCAATTTTCATTTTGTAGGAGAACTTAGCAATTATTTTTACTATCATCAATTTGAGTGATAATACCAATTGAAATTTATAATGAACTAATGTCAAGGAATAAGAGACATACTTTAAAAAAAATTAACTGCTGGACAGTAGTGCACAAGCCTTTAATACCAGCACTTGGGAGGCAGAGACAAGTGGCTCTCTGTGAGTTCAAGGCCAGCTGGTCTACAGAATGAGTTTCAGGATAGCCAGGGATACACAGTGAAACCCTGTCTTGAAAAAACTACCAAAAAAAAATTAACCTCCATAGAAGCTAAATAAATTCTAAAAAACTATTTCTTTAGCTATATGAAGTAAGTTTTTAAAGTTTAAGTTAAGATGCATATAAAATTGTTAAGAACTCTTCATAAATTCTTTACCATTAGAAATTACTGCCTGTTTTGTATAAGGATATATTTTTAAAATAATTATCATAATTTTTGATTATTTCATTGAAATTATTAAATAATATTACAGTAATAACAAAATAATCACCTATACACATTTATCCTTTTTACAGTGTTAGGAGTTGACAACCAAGGCTTCTCAAGTGGTAGACAGATGCTGAGCCATAGTCTTTCTGGGCTAGTTAATTTTTAAATTTGTCTTATGAACCAATGATTAGGCAACTTCTTAGTCTGAATCTGTTTAATAAGAGATCTATAAGAATTTTAATGTTCTGTATCTTATTTGCTAATCTGTCACTCTTAAAGGTCAAACATAACTTTACATTCTTAAGTAGGGGATTGCTTATATTATGATACATCCTAATGTTAGCACACTTGGTCTCTATTAAAATGGTGAAGCTGGGACCTGGAAGATGGCTCAGTAGTTAAAATTAGCATGTGTTGTTCTTGCAGAGGATCCCAGCATCCACATCAGGCGGCCCACAACCATCCATAACTCCACCTTTATGGGATCCAGCAACCTCTTCTGACCTCCACAGGCACCATCACTCATGTACACACACCTTTTTTTTTTTTAAGTGATGATCATGAGTGTGGTGGGGCAGGATATTAATCCTAACATTCGGAAGAAGGCTGAGGTAGGAAGAGGATCATGAGTTCCAAGATAACCTGGGCTACATAGGCAGACCCTGCCAAAGACAAAACAAAACAAACAGCAAAAAAAGTTGTGGTTTGTTTGATATCAAGACCATTATTAGATGGAGAAGAAAGGTAAACTGAGACTGGTAAACCTAAACACTATAAATTATATGTGTGTAACATTTAAATTTTTCATATTGAAAATTATTAATTTAATTCTTCATATTGAAAAAAGGATAAAATTTTAAAGTCTGGAAAATCTTACACACGTATCTTAACCATAATTTTCTGTAAGTGGTAAAATTGTGGGTGATATATTATTTATACCTCTTAGTTCATGATCTTTTTGGTACAACATACAGTTTACACTGTAGGAAAAGTTATTTTTTGTAAGAAATGTTTATTGAATTCCAAAATGAATTAAAAATGTTACTTAAACGTGTTACTGGAGTTGTATCCATGCCAGTGGATGTCCACACAATCCAGAAGAGAATTTGTCATTGCTGCTGCCGCTGTTGCTGTTATAGCAATGGTGCCCACCACTGCTACTCTTTCTGGGATTACCATTTCATAATTGCTTACTACAGCTAGCACAAGGGAGACCCTGGCAACATAAGTAGCTACCACAGTTAGTTAATCTCTCATTCTATGGGGCATGATAAATTTAATTCAGTAGCTATATACATCTCGATTGGCTTTGAAAACTATAAATTTATAAACTCAAGTTCCAGTTGCTTTTGGGATACTATCTTACAAGGACACCAACGTACAGTATGGCTTGTTAAGGAAGGGAATGGCTCAGTTGCCTTTAGCCTACTGGCTATGGATGAGATAGGACCTCTGTTGGTCTTTTCTGTATCGAACACACAGATTGCAAGCCCAGTGCCACTCTGAGATCTTTGGCAGCAGTTAACTCTGCAGCTCACACACGATTGAGCCTGTATGATAATGAGTATTCAGAGACGGGTAACGCCTGGGGGGCACTCACCAACCTAAGACAGAGCACCTGTGTGGCCTGGGCAGGCGTCTCCATGACGGGTAAGGTGACCTGCTGACGTCCCACGCAACCCAAGTCAGAAGCTCATTTTTTAATAAAAGGGGGACCTGTAGGGTCCTGGCCCCCGTTTTGGGTAACTGCTGCCTTGCTTGCGCACCTTGACATTGATATCCTCCCTATGCTAATTCCCTGCCAGGTTCCACCCTCCTGAATGCTTAAGGGAAGTTCCTTGCCTGGTACCCTGAATAATGGGCATTAACAGATTAGAAGCAAGATTGTAAAACATCAGTAGCCAACTTCTGCCCTCTGGGGTCCTCCCATTGTGCTGTAAGACTGTATTTAAGACCTCCTCCCCCCTTAGATAAATGATATTCAGCATTTAAAATTAAAAAATATACATATATTATAAAAAATGTTACTTAAAATTTATTATTAAATAGAATGTTCATGCTTAAAAATAGGCTCCACATCTAGAAGTCACAAATATAAAGGATATATTAAAAGTGGAAAAGAGCTGGTAGACTTGGAGATCAATGACTCTTTGCTAGAGTAGTGAGCATGCTCATCCAGCATCATCGATTTGACAGAATCATGAGCTTTGTACTTTCTTATAAAGAGTCTTAAATATCTCATATCAGAAGCTAAAATAATTGGAAGTATGAATAGTGAAGAAAAAGCCTTTTTGGTCTCAAACAGATTTCATATTTTAAACTTCCATTTATACTCCAAATAACCTTTTCTCTGTCAGGCAATTAACTGCTGCCTTGTGTAGCAATAGTCCCTGGTTACCCAGCTGCCATAATTGCCCTGCAATCAACAGCCTTCTATTTTCATGGCTTAAGCCTCCCTCCTTGGACCAATGAATATGTAACAAAGTAAGGCAAGAAAATAAACTTTATTGTTCAAGATCATTTAAATGCCATTAAAACTACAACGAATGAGGTAATTTCCAGATAGAAAGGGAATAAATTGAAAATAAAAAATACTGTAAATGAGTTCTTAACCCTCTCACTAAATGAAAACTGCATTCAAGAGAAAGACACCACTTCAGTGCATCATTTTAATAAGAATTCTTTCAAATAAATGGAGAGTTTTGTTTTTATATCAATTTTGCTTTATAACAATTTCTATTTTATATCAATCAGCATGTTCTCACTGTTGACTTTCCTACCGCTTCATTTCTTAAAACCTTGTATCTGCTTTCTTCTGAGCTGTTGAATACAGCTGTTAACTGAGATCCTGTCTCCTCTGACATGCTGGTCTCAGACACAGGGCCCACATATGTGTTGGCTTTTTTTTTCTTTTGGGAGACCCACCACCAAGCTCCCAAATAAATCACATATGGAGACTTAGTCTTACTTTAAATGCCCGGCCTTAGCTTGGCTTGTTTCTAGCTAGCTTTCCTTAAAGTATCCCATCTACCTTTTGCCTCTTGGCTTTTCCCATTCTCTTCTGTAACTCTTACTCTGTGGCTTGCTATGTAGCTGGGTGGCTGACCCCTGATGTCTTCCTCCTTCTCTGGCTCCTTTTCTTCTCAGATTTCTCCTCCTATTTATTCTCTCTGCCTGCCAGCCTCACCTATCCATTCTCCTGCCTTGCTATTGACTGTACAGTTCTTTGTTAGACTATCAGGTGTTTTAGACAGGCAAAGTAACACAGCTTCACAGAGTTAGTCAAATGAAACATAAACAAAAGTAACACACCTTAAAATAATATTCTACAAGACCCCTCTGATCTCTTTTCTCAGGAAGGCTTCTTGGTGGCATTTATACCTTTCTCTAGGACCATTCTCTCCCATGTTGCACTGTCATCACAAATGCATCTCTGAACATAATCTCGTTTGTAACAGACCATTGTTTAGAAACCTTTCCTCTAAACTGTTTTAAAACAAGTCAGCATACAATTTTCCCTTGGGTCCTGTATGGCCTGGATTTCTTGCTACTTCTTCCCCATCCTCACCACTGTCTCTTTATTTCTCATACACTTGTCTTATACATCTCCATCCTTTAATTATGTGCCATCAATAAGATATTATGAATACATATTCTAAATATATTTTTATTTCTTTGTTTTATTCATGAATATTCTGTGTACATTATACAACAATACAAAGAGGAACTCATTTAATTCTAAAAATTGTTAACAGTATATGTATATTTTCTAATTATGCACATAGGTCTACATTTTACATAGTACTAATAATTTTTAATTTGGGAAGTAACTTTGTTAGGTCTCATGATTTTTGTTGTTACATTATAATGCAGCTTTTCCTAGTGAATATATGAAGAAGTGAAGGAGTCCATGCTAGAAATGTTCTGACCTTCTCATTTTGTCCTTGTCTACATGTATTAGCTTTAATACCCATAGTTCTTTGTAATATCATTAAGCCAGGGATGAACTTTAGTTAAAACCAGCACTCAGGAGGCAGAGGCAAGCGAATCTCTGAGTCCGAGGCCAGCCTGGTTTACAGGTCAAGTTCTAGTACAGCTAGAGTTACACAGAGACCCTGTCTTGAGAAACCAAAACCAAAAAGCTCCATATCTACAAATGCACTTAGCCAGGAGCATTTAAAACTCAAACACTGAAACACATCATAGATACAGGGAGGAGGAACATGCCACTCTTCTATTTCTGCCATTTCTTTCTCCTCTGAGTAGTTTCTGCAGTTCATGAGGGAGCCACTTTTAGTCTAAATATTAACCCGTAATTTAAGTTTATTGATTTGCATTTTGTACTAAAAAGAATGGTAGTTCTAGCATTTTCTTCCCAGTGGACCATTATTGGTGCCTGCAGTTAGCCCATTTTGGGGCCACTTGGACAGTTTGGTCCCTTGTAACCTATTTTCCCTGTTACAGGCTGTTCTAAGATCTAGAGTCCCTGTTCTGCTATATTTATTCAACTTTTGTTTGTTTGTTTTGTTTCAGACAGGCTCCTGTGTATCTCAGGCTGGCTTTGGAACTCACTGTGTAGCCAAGAATATCATTGAATTCAGTGAGCTCCTGTCACCACCTCCCAGTGCTGCTGTTGTAGGTCTGTGACACCACACCTGGCTGGAGGGACTTTCTCAGCTTGTTCTCACTGGATCACTCACTGCTCCTTTGTCATGTCCTAGGTCATTTCTTATTGCAAGTGGTTCTGCGGCTAATCTAGGTACTCAGGTGAAAAACCTACAGATCGTTCCTGTTTTTCTCTGCTTGGTGTTGTCCACAGTGGGCTGAATCTTCTCATATCAATTAATTTAATCAACCACCCCAATGTAGACAGTCCCTCATTGAGATACTTCCCAGGTGAGTCTAGGTTGTGTCCAACTTATAAAGTTAACTATCATACCTTCCAACTGGAGTGACCATTTTCCATTCCCCTTTGCCAAGCTTAACTTCACATTTTACTACATCTTCAGGAAGGTCTTATTTTAGAACCTTAGTTGTAAAATCTCATTTCATTCTTTATGTGTGATTTATAACTCTATCATACTTTTTTTGGATAGGGTTTTTATATATCCCATGCTGACCTGGAAGTCACTATGTAGCCAAGGATTGCCTTGAACTCCTTGTCTTCTTGACTACTGAGATTACAGACGTATATCACCACACCCAGTTTGATATATGCTAGACAAGCACTGCATCAACTGAGCTACATCCCCAGCCTTCTTTGGTACTTAAGAATAAATTGTTTAACTTATATATTCTTAGTATCCTAGTAAATAGACGGTCAGTAAACATCGTCGGGTTCCTGTATGCCCATAAGCTACTTGATCTTTGAGGACAGTGGCCTTCTTTGCATCAGTCTTAATTTTTCCAGTGTCTAATTCATTCACAGACAGGTATTTATTGATTCGCTGTGGCAGATCTCTGAATATGTGATTCTTTTTTTCTTTCCTACCTTCATTTTTCCTTTCTCTTATCTTTGCTCTTCTTTCTCATCTTCCTCTTCCTCCCTCCCCTTTTTTTCTTTTTTGTAATACTGAAGATTATACCTAGGCCTCATGCATGCTGTGCAAGTGCTATACCACTGAACTCTATGTCCCCAACTCTCTTTTTACCTTTTAAAAATTTTGAGACAGTCTCACTTAGTTGTCCAGGCTGGCCTTGAACCTAACAGTTCTCTGACCTGAACCTCTGCAGTAGTTGGGATGCAGCCCTGTGCCATCGGACTTGACTACTGTTTCTTGTGCATGTATCCTAGTGCTTAATACAATGCCTGGCCTACTATATTTGGTGAGGATTTGCTGATCCAGTCACATTTATTATGATTGTGCTTGGAACTTTTGTCTTTCTCCCCTGTTATATTGGAGGTAGGATCTTGTTAAGTAGCATCTGCCTCCTGATTAATGCTTTCTGTGTTGTGATATTTTATAAAATATGTTAATTTTACCCTTCTACATGATTAGTTTGGTTGGGTAGAAATTCCATGTACCTACGCATTTTTTCATCTGAATTTCAAAACATGTGCTTCATGTGTTTTCAGTAAGATTTCTGACACCAGACTCTCCTCACCCTCACCCCATACATACTTAGTTTTCCTTACTGTTTAAAGGCTTTTAGGATTTTGGTTTTTTACCTACTGTTCTGCAGTGGTGTAGTCTATTTCACTTTGTTTTCCATTTTTCGGCTATGTGAAATTTGCTTCTTTTATTTCTTTAAGATATTTCTTTTTTCTGTTGCTTGTATTCTTTTCTAGAATTTCTCCTAGATTTAGAAACTTTCTGATTTGAGTGTCTGGTTTTTTTTATGCCTTACTCTTAGAAAATGTTTTAGTTAGTCTTCTGATCTTTCTTTGATACATATATTCTGTTGTTTGATTATACCAGTGCCTTCTTTATTTCAATGTTTAAATTTTTATTCCTAAGATCTGTACTAGAGCCTTTTGAATACAGATGTTTCCCACATTACAGTGTTCAACTTACAAATTTGGCTTGAGTTTCCTACTTTACAGTGGTATGAAAGAAATGCAGTACACATCCAGTAGAAACCACCCGTGAAATTTAAGTGAGTTCAGTGTTTTCCTGGACTGGAGATACATAGCAGACACTCTGTAGCAATAATAGACAAGGACAGTCAGCTGCAGCTCCCCTAGCCTCAGCATCCTGAGGCCCACAGAGTACCATGTCACTAAGCTGTGGTGCAATAGGGGGACTAAATGCTTTTTCACTCAGGACACTGTCAACTTGTGATAGATTTTCCAGACTATAACCCCATTGGAGGAATATCTATGTGATATGTACTCTAGTCTTGGAATACATGCTTCTTTTAGGACTCTGCTGTGTTTTCCATTGTTACTGTATGATTTGCTTTTCTGGGACTAATTCTAACACATTTTTTTCCCTCGTGGCTTATGCCAGTTTTACAGGCCCCTCCACACCTGGCAGAGCCTAGGAGCCTGCCAGCTGCATTTTCTTCCAGCATCTGTAGTGAGGGCAAGACAGGCTACCTTGGGTATACTGGAGGCACATGGTATGGACTTGATGACTAACCTGTCTTTTGGAACTCTAAGCATGTACTGCTGCTGCAAGAGGCAGGCTTCTTTGGTGATGAGATTACAAGCAGGGAGAAACACCATCTTCCTGCAGACTCTGCTCAGCCACTTCTTCCCTGCTCTCTAGTCCTCTGGCTCCTCACACAGTAATTTTGGAAACTTTTCCACTTTCTGTCAACACATTGGCAGGTGGGCATACTGTTTTGTGTTCTTTCCTTAGCCCATGCATACGCCTTTCCTCTTAGATACGTATTGACATTCTTGATCTCATAAAATCATGTCTCCTTTGTAATTCTGTTATTGTTACAAGGTTTTGTAGTTAATGTTACAAGGGTTTGTAGTTGAAAGGGTTATCAATGTGTTGCTCAGAGCACTGTCTTGATCAGTACATGTGACTACGAATTCAACAGCGAATGTATGTCCTCAGCAGTGTATACACAGTGGAAAATAGACTGACACAAATGTAGCTTATCTCTTAATACTAATATTATAAAGGTATCCATCTAATTGTTTTTTGTTGACTTCATATGGTATCTATGAAATCATAGAACCACAGTGGTTTTATTATACTATTTTTGTAGCATTGCAAAAAAGCTAATTTTAGTGTTTTTTCTTCTTAGGTTGTTGGTGATTCAACCTTCTTAAAAGTTCTTCAGTCCAACATTCAGCATGTGCAGCTCTATGAAAATCCTGTCCTTCAGGAGAAAGCATTGACGTGTATCCCAGTCAGTGAACTAAAAAGAAAATCTCAAGAAAAGTTATTCAAAGCTAGAAAATTAGATAAAGGTAGTGGCTTCCATAATGGTTTGTTGCTAATTGTGCATCATTGCTAAATAGTAGTGCCTTTAGCTATGTGTACACACTGTAAATAGATAATTGATACATATATAGATTTTTTAAAGTATAATAATAATGGACACATCTTTGCTTTTTAAAAACTATATTGTGGTAACAGTAATGTAGAAAACTTCCCATCCTACCCTTTTAATCATGCAGTTCCTTGCTATTTAGTACTTATGCTGTCACATAACCCTCATCACCGTCCTTTCTTTTTGTCATATAAAATGGAAAGTCTACCCATTAAATGGTTATATTCTGCCCTTCCCTACCCCCAGCTACCGGCAATCACTGCTCTACTCTGTTGTTGACTGCTCTGTTGCATTGAAGTATTTTGTGGTTAGCTTGTTTGGTTTAGTGTAATTTCCATAGGACTCATTTGTGTTAAAACATACTGCAGAATCGTCTTCTGTTGTGTGTACATCCATGTCCTGCCTGTCTAGTTATCTGTTAGTGGACACTTGTATTGCTTTCATGTTTAGCTCTTGTGCCTCTGTGAACATGAGTGAACAGATACTTCTTTGAGACCTGGTTTTAATGATTTGGTGTTTTAACCCAAGAATGGTAATATTCTAATTCTAATTTTGTTTTGAGGAATCACCAAACTTTTTCTCAGTGCCTGTACCATTTTGCCTTCCTATCAGCAGTGCACAGGATTTCAGTTTGTCTTTCCCAGCAACTAATATATACATATATATATATATATAT
>CABHPR010142775.1:14448-32632 GCA_902168415.1 Peromyscus melanophrys
GGGGGGGGGCAGTATCACCACAGCTAGACACATTAGACTTTTACCCTCCCAGTGTTCTTTGTCCCTTCATTTGATCTATCCTCTGCAGTTCAGAAGTTTACATTTGATGTAACCTACTTTCCCATTGCTGGTTTTATATTATTGGTCTTATCTTGCTTTTAAGAAAGCCTTCCCAAGCTGGGGAGACAGCCCAGGAGTAAAGTCCTTGCCACACAAGAATGAATTCCTGAGTTTGAACCCCCTGAATTCACATAGAGGACTGATGTAGTAGCACATATCTGTAATCTGTATATATGAACTAAGAAAAACAAGGATATTTAATAAACATGCACGTCGTTACCAGTGAGAGTAGTCTTTGGATAGAATGACAGATAACCCTGTGCTGTGTAGATAGTATACACAGTTGTCAGCCCGTGAACATCAAGCACTTAATGCCATTATGGTTCTCAATGAGAAATGTACTAGCTGTTTTGTTTGTTTGGGTTTGTTTGCTTGTTTGCAGTGCTGGTGTGAGCCCAGGGCCTTGCACATTTCAGGCAAGTGTTCCATGACTGAACTAAGTTGCCAGTCTCTGTTGCCTATCTAGTGTATCTTCTTTTTCATGTTAAATTATTTAGTACATAGAATTTTGTGAAAAAATCTTTTATGATTTTGAGATTCTATCTAATTACAAATTAATTTGGGGACAATTAACAGTTTTTAAAAACACCAAGTTTTCCCATTAGGGAATACTATGTATTGCTGAACTATAAGTGCCCCCCCATACTTTTAAATTTTTGAAATATATCAGACAAAGCTATAAGAGAATAGAGTACAGTTGACTCTTGGCCAACATGAGTTTGAACTATACAGGTCCACTTATAAATGGTTACATAAATGAAATGTTAGGTATGTCACATGCATGTACATTTGTATCATAGTCCATTTTCTCATTGGTTGCTTTGGGGTGTGGTTCAGTGGTAGAGTGTTTACCTAGCATGGGTGAGACCCGGAGTACAATCCCTAGCACTAAACCTTAGAAGAGTATAATGTATCCGGTTAGCTGACAAGCAGACAGCAGTGCTGGCAGGCATACTGGAGAAATGCAGCAGGTAGAGAGAGGCAGAGTTCCCGATGACCGCCCCAAGTCAGTCTACTCATCCCCTCCTTACTGTGTCAGTGTCCCAGCTCTTTTATAAGGAGCAGGGATGGAGCGGCATTGGCAGCCAAGTGCATCAAACAGAACCTTTCCATTGTGTCTGTAACGACCTCTTCTAGTCAGGACAGCATGTTTTACCTAATTTACAGGCTTGCTTTTGCAATACACCTTTGAAAATTCTAAGTTACTTCATACCTAGACAGGTTGAGATTTTAAGAACTTAATGTAAATTTACTACTTGACTTTAAAAGAGTGAGTACATTGCAAATACCTGTTAATAAAGGGCTTAAATGACTTTAAAAATTTTGCAGATATCCCTTTAGATATCTTCACTCCTAGTATTGTTAAAGAATACTCTTTAAGACATCTGTGACTAACATCAGATATATTAGATCTTAACATTATAGTAGGTGTTTTCTTCATAAATATTTTTATTTCTTTACTAACAAAACATTAAATGTGCAAGATTGGGCATGGTGGGTAAAGGTGTTTGCCTCCAAGCCTGATGCCTTTTTAGTCCCCAGAACCCACATGATAGGAGAAAACTAACTCCTGAAAATTGTCCTCTCAACTTCATATGCATGCAGTGCCACTCACACCCCCAAACAAACAAATACATGTAAAATGTATATACACAGAGAGGAGAGAACCTCGTGTGTGTCTCCCTGATTCCCAGAGAAGCCATGGTCTTTGGTGTGTTAGGAGGGGTTGGCAAGGTACTCAGTAAGTTAAGCCACTTGCCACTAGCTATAACAAGCTGATTATGATCTCTGAGGACCAATGTAGGAGGAGAGAACCAATGTCCACAGGTTGTCCTCTGACCCTCACATGGGTGCGCTGTGGTACACCACTCATACACATGAGTAAGTGTAATTTGTTTCCTTTTGTTTTATTCTCAGTGTAGCCCAGATGTCCTGAAACTCACTGTGTAAACCAGGCTGGCTTTGAACTCAGAGATCTGGTCCCAAGGGCTGGGATTAAAGGCATGCACCACCACTGCCCAGCTGAGTAAATGTAATTTTTAAAAATAGATATGATAGGAGGTGGTGCTTTATTGATAAATTACACAAAATATTTTGTGTCATGCTTACTTGCTGGGGCTGTTTTGTATACCGTAGATATAGTTTTGTGTTTATGTCTTTTGGGATGTATATCCATGGGTGAATTCTATTGCACAGTTGAAGCACTGATTAAAAAGAAAAAAAGCCAGGCGGCAGTAGTGCACACCTTTAGTCCCAGCATTCGGGAAGCAGAGCCAAGCAGATCTCTGTGAGTTCGAGGCCAGCCTGGTCTACAGGGTGAGATCCAGGACAGGCACCAAAACTACACAGAGAAAAAAAAAAAAGATAAAGATACTGGAGAGCATTGTCTGCTCTTCCAGAGGACCTGGACTTGATTCCTAATACCCACAGGGAAACTCACAACGTTCTGTAAGTCCAGTCCCCTGGGATCTGATGCCTTTTCTGGCTTTCAAGGGCACCAGCCATGCCTCGGTACACAAGACATACATGTAGGTAAAACACCTGTACAGATAAAATAAAAGCTAGCAGCATGATGTTTAAAATATCTAGTATTTTGATTTCCACCTTTGATTTTTTTTTTTACTGTTTCATGTTTATCTGTGTATATACCTAGTAGCAAATTTAATATGGCCAGTATTAACATTTTTTTGATGGTGACCTGCACATATCAAGCAGGTGCTCCACCACAAGGCTGTATCTCCAGCCCTAATGTAGCCATATTTTTAAAATGTTTTTCAAAGTCATCCATATTTTTCTATCTCGTTTGTGTTTTATGGGTCGATTTCAAATTGACCCTAGTTCCTCAAGACACTGCCATGCTCTGCTAACAGCTAGTTAGCACAGAGGCTGCAGTGGTCACACCCTCTGCTGTGACCGTCAAGTCACACAGGTTACTATGTGTTAAACTTATCACAGCATCTGACATTGTTCCGTACATGTTCTTTGTGAGAGCTTTTATCATCTTACACTTCCATATATTTCTTCTCCCAATTTGAGCATAAAGTATATAGGAGTTTTTGTATTTTTTCAGCTTTAAACATTAACTGATTCTCTCCTAACTTCCAAGGTACCAGTGTAAGTGATGAGGACTTCCTTCTACTGGAGCTCCTGCACTGGTTTAAAGAGGAGTTTTTCTGCTGGGTGAATAACATTTTGTGCAGCAAATGTGGTGGAGAGACTAGATCTAGAGATGAAGCCTTGCTGCCCAATGACGATGAGCTGAAGTGGGGTGCAAACAACGTGGAGGACCATTACTGTGATGCATGCCAGTTGAGCAACCGGTTCCCAAGGTGGGTGCCTACCCAGTGAGGCTGGAGGGCCTTCCAGTGGGGTGCTTGACAGGAATAGATTACGAAATTAGCTTTTTAATCTCCATTTTCACTGGACTTGATATTTCTTTAGGACCAAGGTCTACAGACTAGACTTAAAAGGAAAAGTATGGGCTCAGGACCCCCAAGGCCAACTTTTCAGGACAAAGGAGATTTATTTGCCACAGAGGAACGGAGGACAGGGAGTAAGAGTCAAACACAGGAGATAGTGGACAAGTGTGAAAGGGAAAGGAATAAAGGAGAGGGGACAAGGTATTTGTCCAGGGGGCAGGGGACAACAAAAGACTACCTGTGGATAGAAAGGAGACAGATGTGGCACATAGGAAATGGCAGTTTATAAAGGTACAAGAGGAAACCCCATGTTAGGATGAAGTTTAATTTTAACTGGGCATGTTAATTAGGTGAGCCAAAGGGGACTTTTGATTTCTCAATTTCAGTACTTTGATAGCTGGACCTTGGTAGTCAGCCTCAGGAGGAGGAAGTGGCCAAATGAGGGAATAGACCTTGGTGACTACCTTTAGGAATAAAAGCTAACAGTTTTTTAGCAAAGGCAGAAGGAATGGGGGAGAAGGGCAAGGCCTGCCAGAGCCACATGTTCAAGTGGACTAGTGTCCCTTGAAGACCAGTAGACCTTACTGTCTCCTTTTATGCAAAGTTTGTTGACTCTTATTCTAAGGTATAAATTTCTAAACATATTCATAGCATTTTAAGTTCTGAAAGTGTTATGGCTGGGGATATACAGTGACAATAATAGTAACAGTGATATCATTGATCATTATAAGAGTACAGTGTTGTCTTTATTTAGTCATCAGATATGGAGGTAAAAGTAACTTATAAAGGCAGAAATTTGTTTTAATTAGGATTTTCCCTGTCCCCACCTTTCCTATTTGTCTCAATCTCTGCATTTTTGTTTTGTTTTTCTTGTTTGGTTGATTGGTTTGGTTTTCTGAGACTGAGTCTTGCTGTGTAGCTCAAATATGATCCTCTTACGTGCCAAGATTACACATGTGTACCACTAAGCCTGACTAATCATCTCCATTTTAAACTTGGGAAATTAAAAATTTTTAATTCATTTTTCCCAACCTTTAGCTTGTAATAAGCCTCTTGTTAGATGTTTGTTTGTTTGTTTTTCCAGACTGGGTCTTTGTGTAGCTCTGGCTGTCCTGGAACTCGCTCTGTAGCTGGCCTTGAACTCATGGAGATCTGCCTCCCGAGTGCTGAGATTAAAGGCATGCACTGCCACTGCCTGGTTTGTTATATTTTCTTAATAGGCAGTACTTAGGAAGTTTAGTTCCATTGCCCATGTACAAAAAAGCCTGTTCTGTTGGGACTATAGGACTCAGTTCTGTCCTAATTTGGGACCAGCCCTACATTATACATAAAAGAATGTAATACCCAGTGGTTATCTAAAACCAGTTTATTGGGTTTTTTTTGTTTGTTTGTTTGTTTGTTTTTTACACAGCCTCTTTACAGGACCATACATAGTTAAATCTCCCTCAGTTTTGTTTTGTTTTGTTTTTGTTTTTAATAGTATGGAGTAGTGCTGGCTAGCATATTTATGTGATTTATTTATTTGCTTTCTAACCATTTTCCTGCTTTACTTGTAGCTGTTATTTATACAATGTTGGAATAATAAGCATGTTTTGGGGGTGTCATGTTTTGTTTTGTTTTTATAGTGCCAGAACTAGAACTCAGGGCCTTAGTTTTGCGGTGCAATGATTCACTGTTGGACTATAGCTCTTGATATCTTCCATTTGACTTGGTCCAAGGCCAGGGTGTTTGAATGCTTTGTTGTGCCTTAATGTAAACTTACATCTCTTCTCAGTTACAGAATTCTAAAGTCATTTAACTGTGCTTAAGCAAAACATGCGCTCCACAAACTTGTCACTGCAGAGCCTGCTCATTTGGGGCACTGCTTCCTTTTCCTCCAGGCCTGGTTGACTTTCTGTCCAGCTAGAGGACTGGACAGAGCCTTCCTCATGCCCTCCATTCTTAGGATAATTTTATGAATAAATAACTTTTGGGAGAATGCTGTAGACATCGTGCTGGTAAATTAGCGAGCATCTTTAAGTGTGTCCAAAGAATTAATTAAAATCATTAGTAAAAAGAAAACTGGAATTTATACTAAGTTAAAATCATTGTATGGGGGGTGAGGCGTCAAGGTGTATATGCACAGGTGTGTTCACAGGGACACAGTGAAAGCCGGAGGAGAATGTCAGAAGTCCTGTTCAATCATCATCTGCCTTATTCTCCTAAGATGGGGTCTCTCACAGAAACTGGAACTAGGCTGGTGGCCAGCAAGCTTCAGATATCCTTCTGTCTCTATCACCCACAGCGTTGGAGTTTCAAGTATGCATGGTCACACCCAGCTTTTTACATGAATACTGGATCCAAACTTGGGTCTTTATGCTTATGCAGCAACTGTTCTTAACTGCTGAGCCATCTCTCCAAACCCTAATCCCCACAGCCCTAGTTTTGACTTTGTTTTATTTATTTATTTATTTTTGAAACAGGGTCTCACGTAGCACAGACTGGCCTTGAACTCTGTATGCAGCCAAAAATGACTTTGAATTTCTAACCCTCCTCATTCTTCCTCTTAAATGCTGGGATTGCAGTTGTACAGTACCATGCCATCGTTATCTGGTGCTGGGCGTTAAACCAGGGGCTTCATGTATGCTAGGCAAGTACCATACCAACTGAGCTAAATCCCTGCCCCTGCCCCCAAGCTAAAACCTGTTGAGTAGTTTTTAAAGCTAATTACATTTTTAAACATGGTAAGCTAATTTTCTTGCAAGAGAACTGTTGAATGTCTTAATCACAGTTTTTAGAAAACCTGTCCCTCTACATCTTATTTTTCAAAACATTCAAGATGAAAACTCCCCTCTCCAGCCATTTGCCTATGTCTTAACTTTGTTCCATGGCTTGCATTACTGATCCTGAGCTGATGGTGTGTGTGGATACTGCTAATCAGTGTACTTTCCTTCTTTGACTAGGTAGCACCCATTTTTAATTAAGACTAAAACTGACTGCATATAGTGAAGTTATTTGTGTTCATCCCTTGCTCAGAACTATAGTCACTGAAGACAGTTCACCATTTAAGCATGGTTCACAAAGACTAGCACAATACCTTATATAGGCTAGGTGCTTTAATCAGTATTTTAAAACAAGAAACTAAGAATCACAATTGATATTTAGGATATAAGTAATATAAATTCTTTAAAAATTGGCTTTTAATCATGAATCACAGCTGTTGTCTTTGTTGTTTTTTTAAACCAGATATAACAACCCTGAGAAACTTTTGGAAACAAGATGCGGACGCTGTGGCGAGTGGGCCAATTGTTTTACGCTGTGCTGCCGCGCATTAGGGTTTGAAGCTCGATATGTGTGGGATTACACAGGTACAGCATGTGGTAGGAGAGAGGAGGAAGTCAGATAGGAAAAGGGCTCTGTAGACTTAAAATTCAGATTTATGGCCTAAGCCCCTCCTTCTGTCTGTCTTATGTCAGCCTAAGTTTTCTATTCAGCTTCTGCCTTAGTTTGAGTTTTTATTGCTGTGAAGAGACACCATGACCACAGCAACTCTTATAAAGGAAAACATTTAATTGGGGCTGGCATACAGTTTCAGAAGTTTAGTTTATTATCATCATGGTGAGAAGTATGGTGGCATGTGGGCAGACGTGGTGCTGAAGAAGGAGCTGAGAGTTCTACATCTTGATCCATAGGTAACAAAAGGAGACTGTGAGTCACAGCAGGTGTAGCTTGAGCGTATAAGACCTCAAAGCCCACCTCCACAGTGACACACTTCCTCCAACAAGGCCACACCTCCTGATAATGCCACTCCTTATGGGCCAAGCATTCACACACAGGAGTCTATGGGGGCCATTCCTATCCAAACCGCCACACCTTCTATAAAGAACAGCAGTACCAACCTCACAGGCATTCGCAAAGCTCATAAGATTTTTGTAACACAGCTAACCCTCTTCCTGGGAGCTGGACTCTATCCTTCTAATCTTTTAGCATGACATTCATGGTAGCCCTGTTCTGGGTGGATGGGAACATATGCAATACTGTGCTGTAGAAATCATTTTTTAAGCCGGGCGTTGGTGGCGCATGCCTTTAATCCCAGCACTCGGGAGGCAGAGGCAGGCGGATCTCTGTGAGTTTGAGGCCAGCCTGGGCTACCAAGTGAGCTCCAGGAAAGGCGCAAAGCTACACAGAGAAACCCTGTCTCGAAAAACCAAAAAAAAAAAGAAAAAAAAAAAAAAGAAACATTTTTTTAAGGGATTGTAGTTTTCATGGCTATATTGCAGTCTACACAAGCACTCTGAAGAAAGCCTTGGTATTTGACTTGGTCTTTATGTAAAAATTATTGTTATGTCTGGTTGCTTTCTCTGTTTCAGGGTTTTCCTTATTTCCACTATTATTTTAGAAACAGATGAAACCTTCAACTAATAGTCTCCTCACAGAATCAAATGTAGAGCCTCAGGTGGGGTATGGTGTCACATGCCTGTAGTCCCAGCATTCAGCAGAAGTTGTGGCAGGAGGATTGAAGCCAGCCTGGCTATCCATTTACCTATTGATGAGACTCCATTTTAAAACTAAATATAGACCATAAATAACCAGAAATCCTGTTAGGCCTTCTTCTGGGTCCAAGAGAGATTGTAGTTCCAGAAGTCACATTCATTCCTTCAAAGCCTGGAAGTTTTGATGCTTTGCTCAAAGCTTTGCTAGCTTTAGAGTTACAGCACACATTATTTTTGGTTAAGACTTAAACTGAGTACATTTTAAAGAATTTAAATACAAATATTCTACAATTGTGTGTGTCACAAAATGCTCTAAGAATCATTACATACAGTTATCGAAGTCATTCTTGTTTTATAAACTTCTATTTCCCTTTTCTTTCTCTTACCCCACATGAATAGACCATGTTTGGACAGAAGTCTATTCTTCTTCTCAGCAGCGGTGGCTGCACTGTGACGCGTGTGAAGATGTCTGTGACAAGCCTCTCCTTTATGAAATAGGATGGGGCAAAAAGCTGTCCTATATCATAGCATTCTCTAAAGATGAGGTAGGCCATAAGAGAAAGCATTCCAAGAATAAAATTATTTTAAAGTATGTTTGACTTACAGGTACATTTGCAGTATGCTGTTTAATATGTCATTTGTATATACCACAACTCATTGTAATCATTGTTTTCAGCTGTGGGTGTACCAAGGGATGTTTGTATCCATGTACCTATAAATGGACATTGGATGGGCTCAGTTTTTATTATTTTAAATTAAACTGCTACAAACATTCAAGTATATACTTGCTTTTTCTCTTTGATAACTACCTAGGAGTGGCATCATTTTATTTTCTTACCAGCAATACATGAGACTTCCAGTTTCTCCACACCTTTGCCAAAGTTTAGTGTGGCTTTACTTTTAAATTTAGCCCTGTCAGCAAGAGCACAGTTGTGCTTTCCCAGTGTGCTGTCCTAATGGCAGTGTGTTGGAGCACATGCTAGGTGTTCATTTTCCAAACCCGCGGCTCCTTTGCCTATTTTTCCATTGTGTATTTTGTTCTCTTCTGAGTTTTGACAGTTTCTTTTTATGTTCTTATGTAAGTTTTTTTTTTTAGAATTATATGTTGCAAAGATTTGCCTGGTGCGTTCTAAATTATTTGAAGAGAAAAAAATCATAAATCCAGTTTAGCATGTTCTCTTACAGATTTTGCTTTTCATGTTGTATCTAAGAAAGTTTTGCCTGCCTCATGGCAATAATTTTCTCCTGTTTTCTCTTTAGAGCTTTTATATTTTTAGTTTTACATCTTAATGTAAAACTCTGATCCAGTTGGAGTTAATTTGGTTGAAATTTATTTTGAGCATCTAGATAATGAATTGTTCTGGCACAGTGTACTGGGAAGATTGGACATTTTCCCTCAGTTGTCCTTTCTGTCAGAAATCAGCTGTGGAATAATACAATCATGAGAGCAAAGTTTGCTTCGTTTAATTCTGTGGCATCAGCTTTAAACTGAAACCCGAATATTCTGAAGACTTGATCCTTTTACTTATCAGTGTATTTTGTTGAAAAAAATTAAAGCATATTCTCTTCAATGTCTTTCATTTTCATTGTTTTACTATGACAGCTGAGGTTGGCCTTGAACTTGCGTTCCTGCCTCAGTCTACTAAGTGCTGGATTATGGTTAAAATACTTCATGCTCAGCATTTTTTTTTTTTTGATTGAGCAATACCCTCAACCCTGGTTTTAAAATTCTAACAAAGGGTGATATTTTTCTGAGTTGCATTGTAGCTATTTATAGAAAATAAAGGATCAGTGTGATTTTGTTAAATAGTTGTGTTCTGTGATTGGTTCCAGGTAGTTGATGTCACCTGGCGATACTCTTGTAAACATGATGAGGTGATATCCAGGAGGACCAAGGTTACAGAAGAGTTACTTCGAGAAACCATTAATAGGCTTAATAAGCAGGTATGCGATGGGTATCATTTTAAAAAGGACATTTGAAATTTTACATATCATAAATAGCCAGTTTTAACTCTTTATTTAAATAATTTATTGAGACATGGTCTCATGTAACCTTGACCTCAAGTGCAACACCAATGCCTAGTTCTTAAAAATTTCTTTTATTCTTTGATATTTCATGCAGTATATTTTGATCATATTCACCATTCCACAACTGTTCCCAGATCCACTCTACCTCCCCACCCACCCACCCAACTTCATATCCTCTTCTATTTTTTGTGTAATTTGTACTGCCCAAATATTCTTGTGTATGAGGCCTGGCCTGCCTGGAGCTTGATCTGCCTGCCAGGAGTCACACCCGAAAACTGATTTTGCTCATCCTAATAGCTCCTTAGCTGGTGTGGGTATGCCCACCTCCTTGCTTCCATGCTGAGATTTTGTCAGATTTGAGCTTGTGCAAACTGTCACAACTGCTGTGAGTTTTACATGTACAGCTGCCCTGCTGTGACACCTGCTGTGTCTTTGCTGAGAGTCAGTCACCCACAGTGGCTCTTACAGTCTTTCTGCCCCCTTCTTCAGTGACCCCCAAGACAAGGGGAGGGGTGTGCTATAGATGTCCCATCGAGTGCTGAGAACTCTGCAGTCTCTTAGTCTCTACATGTTGACTAGTTGCCATACCCAAGTTTATATATGCAGAGGATGGATGGAATCCAGGGCCTTAGGGGTCCTAGGCAAACAGTTTACTAAATGAGCTGTATCCTGAGCCCCTGTTGAAATCCCTAAAGTAGTAACATCTTTCTAGCAAGACTATTTAATAACCCAGTGCCTTTTTATTCATGGAAAATGTGGATAGTCCATTTAAGTATTATGGGTGTTTTATGTTAAATGCCACATTCCTTCTCGAAGTTCAATAAAACAACATTTCAATATTTGTAGTATTTGCTTGAGAAGTATGTGGTTATGGGCTGGTGAGACAGCTCAGTGGATAAAGTGCTTGCTGCATAAACATGAGGATCTAAGTTCAGGTCCCCAGAACCCATGTAAACTACAAATGTGGTAGCTTGTACCTGTGACCCCATCACTTAGCAGTTACACACGGGCAGGCCCCAGGGCTTTCTGGCCAGCTAGTCTAGTTATGGTGGTGAGATTCAGGGACATTAGAGGTCCTGTCTCAAAAGTAAGATGGAAAAAGATAGAGGATGATACCTGTGGCTTCATGGCACACATGCACACACACACATACACCACACATATTTGCACACCACATAACACACACACCACACACATGTACAGCACACACACACACACACACACACACACACACACACACACACACACACGCATACAGTATGTCATTGCTGAGCCTGTTAGTAAATGCTTGTAATCCTAGCAACCCTAGTCATTGGGAGGCTGAGGCAGGAAGATAGTGAATTCCAGGCTAACTTGAACTGTACAGTATGACCCCATCTGAAGAAACAAAAATTGTCTTGTTTAATTATCAAACTGTATCTTGACGATAATGATGCACTTGTATTTGTGTTCAAATGTATATATAAATGTATGTATGAAAATTTCTGAAATAAGGTATGGAATGATTATAGTGATTACTGGAGAAGGGAAGAACTAGGGGTCTGAGACAGAAAAGTCACTTTATACCCTTTGGTAGTATTTTGTGTACATACACAGTTTTGTCATACTTTAAAAAACAACTAATTTTGCTTTGCCTGGCAAGAAAAACGAAGCCAAGCCCCTTCAAATGACTCTCGATTGACGCGTGTGACAAAATCTCAGTCTGATCCCACTCACCTTTCTGGAGACCCTGGCCTGGAAATGTGTGAACCTAGCTGGAGCGTTTACATTTGCTTAGGTTTCCCTGCCTTCCGCTCTGCTAGGAATTCTGTCTTGCTTCTCAGAGACTCAGCCCACATTTGGTGCCTGGTTTCTCAGCCTCTTTCTCATACAGCTTAATAACGGGCAAGTCCCTGGCTGGGGAGAGGAGTACAGTATGGTCCTTCACATTAGTTCATTCCCCCGCACTGGAATCTTCTTGCATCCTGTCTCCTTGGTAGCTTCCTATTTCATACACTGAATCTGTCCCCCCCCCCCCCCCGCCCCACTCTGCATGTGCGCATGTGGGTGGGTGGGTGTAACTTTTCTTAGCAAGGCCATTGGCATGTGACAAGCTAGTCCATTGCAACCAGAACAGAAGGTGCTACCTCCCATTTTAAAGCTCAGTAATCCAGGTCATGAAGAGTTGAAAATAGGTGCTAAATGATTTCGCAAAATAAAATATATAAAATTAAGTTTTCCATATTTTTGGATTTTCTAAGTAGTGTGGAAATAAAATTGATTCCATCTTTCAAGACCTCTGAAAATATTAATGTTTTTATTTTGCTTATTGGTGGACTTCTGTATTCCCCTAAACTCTGATTTTAAACATTCATTACAGAGGCAGCTGTCATTGTCAGAAAACAGAAGAAAAGAACTTCTCCAGAGGATAATTGTGGAGCTCGTTGAATTTATATCTCCCAAAACCCCCCGACCTGGAGAACTTGGTGGAAGAGTGTCTGGGTCATTGGCTTGGAGAGTAGCCCGGGGTGAAATGGGTCTAGAGGTATGTGTTCTAGCCAAGGAATCAGACTTTCTTGTTTGCTGTACTACACTCTTGGCTTTCAGAAAACTGAGTTGGCAAAAGAGCAGAGTCATTTTCCTACTGGGAGGTTTTATGAGTGGTCTATAGGGATAGGTTTACAATATGAAACAAGATTTAAATCTCATTTCTCTTCCATTTTAAAGCTAAAATAGACACATTTCTTATAATCTGTTGCTTTAGTGGTTAAGGCTTTCAAAATCTTCCTTATGTAGTCTGTAAGAATTCTTAGGTAGCTGTTCCTGTTAGCACTGACCTGTACCCCTAGATGTTACAGAGGCTGAAGCAGGAGAGTTGCAAGTTCAGTGTGGCCATGTAGTGAAACTTAAAAATGAAAAGGGAAAACAGCTAGAGTGAGGCTCAGCATTGGAGCACTTGCCAAGCATGTGTGAGCCGCTAGTTCAGTCCTCAGTGCTGAAGGAAGGGTTATTATCATGTGTTTCGTCTCTGGAAACTGAAGGAATAACACTGGAACTGATTTGTGTAACTGAACTCTAGAGTTAGGGCTCAGGTGAAAGTCTGTGTACAGTGTTCTGTAAAAAGCATTGAGACAGTGCATTGGATCACCTCTTACCTAGAGAGCTTCAGGTAGCATTGCTGGATTATTCAACATAATCTAGGAAGTGCTTGAAAGGAAAGTGATCCATCACATGTTGTTACCAGACAACTCAACAGTTCTGAACAAATTAATGTTTTATGTTACCTTTATGTAAATATGCCATTGTTGTAACATTTTTCAGATGTTCTAAAGGAGTGAATTATCCCCATTAAATTTTGTGTTTGCTTTTTTGTTTATCCCATCATCTGTGACAGGCTGCTAGTAATGTTGGTTTAGCTGTAGAATTACAACAGCCAAGCTCAACAAATAGTTCCGATCACTGCTGACACAGTGCAAGTTAGGAGTCTGAATCTAGATGAAGCCATTAAAGAGAGCGCATTTAACTCACAGCTGTGTTCACTGAAAGCATGGACATTATTTAGGTCTTCATTTCCTTTTCATCTTTGGGGTGAGTGTGCTTCCTCTTACATGGGTATACACTGATTAAACTTAAAATACGAACTGGGTCAGAACGAGATCATTTTCCCCTTTTGAAAACTTTGAGAATTTCTCAGTTGCTGGAGACCATCTTAGTGCCGTGGATTTAAAAAGAAACCACTGACTCCCATTTTACAAATGAGAGTTCTAAAAGTGAGCAGAAAGGAATGTTAATCCTTAAAATATCTGGATCTTAATCACAGTCATTTGGAGCAAGAAGAAAATACTGCTGATATTGTTTCCAGAAAGGAAAGTTTTATCTTAACAAATTTATACAGGCTAGGAGTGTTAGTACATGCCTGTAGTTCCAGCCCCAGGGAGGCCGAGACAGGAGGAACTCAAGTTTGAGACCAGCCTGAGCTCAACTTTTTATGAAATACTAATTTTATTACATGTTGTTTTGCTTCTTTGCATAATGCTACATTCAGTAATGTACACACATTTTCTTTTCATTTGACAATTAGTTATCCTTTAATAGAGAATAGGTAATCATTCTAAATATTTCCTTTGGTTGGTAACACATTCTGAAATAACTTTGATAAAACAGAGGATGTGGGTTTGTAGGATTGCTTGCTTCATATTCTCAAGGTACTGCGCCCTCAATGTCACAGAAAGAGGGAAGGAAGAGGGAGGAGCAGAGAGAGAAAGGGAGAAGTTAGAAAGAGAATTGAGAATGTTAAAATAGAACTTATTAAAATCAAATTCTAAAAAATAGCTTTCTTTTATTTACCTTTTGACAGTGCAATATACAGGTTCTGCTAGAGAATTATATTTTTTCATATATTCTCTTTCATATAGTTTTTTATTTTATTTTTTTTAGATAAGGTCTTGCAGTGTAGTTCAGGTTGGCCTCAAACTTGATATCCTCCTGCCTTAGCTTTTCCAGTACTGTGGTTATGTTTGTACCACCACACCCCACTTTGTGCTACTATTTTAAAACATTGACAATCACACACACACACACACACACACACACACACACACACACGTCTTAGATATTTTTACAGTGTTCATTGTTTCTTGTACTTAGGGAATTTTTGTACTTTTTAATATCAAGAGCCTAAAGTTTAACACAAAATTATACCCCATTGTCCTGATGAAATAAAAAATAATATATCAAGATATTAACACAGATTGCTGATTCTCAACAGTGGATACTTTTGCCTTCTGGCAGCCCTTGGCAATATCTGGATGCAATTAGGCTGTCACACTTTGGATAAGGTATGTTCCCCAGGACAGTGCCCATTACAAAAATCACTCAACCCAGAGTACAGGACAAGCCACATGTCAAGACACATACAGACACAGAAGAAACGTACCTTCACTTTCAGATGTTTGATGAATTCACTGATTTGGGGTAGAAAAGACTTTTATTTTTAAATCAGACATTGATTTACTTTGGATGAGAGCATCAAATTTGTCTGGGATTTTAAGCCAAAACAGGCTTTTATAGTAATTTTTACATGACAAAATACCTCTTTGACAAATTCCTAACTTATTGTATCAAGAAAGTACATTTTAGTGAAATGGTTTAAGCTTGAGGCCTAAAGGATGTCAAAGAGTCATGTATGTGGAGATTCTAGACAGAGGGTGACATGGGTGGGTCAGGGTCCTGAGGCAAGAATCCACTGTCCCTTTCTGAGGAACTAAGAGGAAAGTAATATAGTGAGATACAGCAAAGGGAAGAGCAACACTGAGATCTCATTGGCAGTGAACAGTCATCTACAGGCTGTAAGCCTTGCTAAAGAGTTTGAAGTGCTGTAGAGTCACTAAAGTGAAGTGTCCCAGTTGGGCAATGTGGCACAAGCTTGTCTTCTTGGTATTCAGGATGAGTAGGTAGGAGTATGGTGAGTTCAAGACCAGCCTTGGGCACATAGTGTAAGATCTGGTCTCAAAAAAATGAAGAGAGAGTTTTGGTAAAAAGAGATGCATCTGACTTCATGCTTTTAGATCAGGCTTTTAGAAAGGTGAGAGTGAGATTTAGTGTCAGAGTCACAGATGGAGGTGGAAGAGTGGAAAGGAGAAAAAATGAAGGAGTTTAGGTAGATGTATTAGTTTTCTATTGCTGGGGTAAACCATCATGACTAAGGTAACTTATATGTGGCTGGCTGGCAGGCAGGCAGGCAGACTGACAGGCGGCAGGCAGACAGACAGGCGGCAGGCAGGCAGACAGGCAGGCAGGCAGGCAGACAGACAGACAGACAGACAGGCAGGCAGCAGGCAGGCAGACAGGCAGGCAGGCAGACAGGCAGGCAGACAGGCAGGCAGGCAGGCAGGCAGATAGCAGGCAGACAGGCAGGCAGGCACTGAAGCAGCAGCTGAGAGCTTACTTCTTGATCTACAAGCCGGAAGCAGAGAGCTCACTAGGATGGCAGGAGGTTTTTGAAGACTCAAGCCTCCCCCATGACACACCTCTAACAAGGCTAATCCCTCCCACATAGTTTCGCCAAAGGAGACCAAGTATTCAAACATGTGAGTCTATGGGCACCAGTCTCATCCAAACCACCACCATAGATGATGAAAATTAAATCCCAACTCACACCTCTTCTCTCCCAATGCCTTGTGTTGTATCAGTATTGCACTCATTATATATAAATTGTAAAATCTTTTCTGAGTTTTCTCTGGTGTAATACATTTTTCCTTTTCAGTTTGAGTGGGCCTCTTATTATAGTATATAACATTTCTTCTTTTTGTTTTTATGTCTCCATAAATGTTGAATAGTGAATTTCTACTTTTTTTTTAAGAGAAAGGAAACCCTGTTCATCCCTTCTGAAAATGAGAAGATCTCTAAGAAGTTTCACCTCCGTTATGATATTGTAAAGGACCGTTATATCCGAGTCTCAGACAACAATGAACACATCTCTGGATGGGAGAACGGTGTGTGGAAAATGGAATCCATATTCAGAAAAGTTGAAACAGACTGGAACATGGTAATTTAATGCATGAAACTTTAGAATTTGTATTACTGTTTAAACATATAGATTGCCTCCATTTTCTAATTATATACGATATGAAAACTGATACAATTGCTTTTGATAATTCTTTAAATGGGAAAAGAAAATCATGTTCTCAACATTTCGTCAAAAATGCACTAGAGGTTCTCGCACTTACAGCATGGCAATACCCACTCTCACCAGCGTTCAAATACAATTCTTTCTAAAAATTTCACTAGATTTATCCATTATATTTTATGTATGTGTTTTGCTTGCATATATGTATGTGCATGCTTGGTAACCACAAAGGGCAAAAGAGGGCATCTGGTCACCCTCTTTTTAGAGTTATGGGTAGTTATGAAACACAGTGTGGTTGTTGGGAATTGAACCTGGGTCCTCTACAGAGCAACAAGTGTTCTCCACCACTGCCCGAATTTAATTCTTTCATAGGAAAAAGTAGTCAAGTAACCAATAACCCTCATGACTGTCTATCACATAACTATGTAAGAGTGCTATCATTTAATTTTTTCTTCCTTTTCTTTTTATTTAAAAGGTTTTTTACATTTTACATACCAATCACAGTTCCCCCTCCCTGTCCCCCCCCCACTCCCCATCAACTCCTCAGAGAGGGTAAGGCCTCCCATTGGGAGTCAACAAAGTCTGGCACATCAAGTTGAGGCAGGACCAAGCCCTTCCTCCCCCGTGGATCAAGGCTAAGCAAGGCTTCCCTCTGTTGGGAATGGGCTCCAGAAAGCCAGTTCATGCACTAGGGATAAATTCTGGTCCCACTGCCAGGGGTCCCACAAACTGCCTAAGCCACACAACTGTCACTCACATTCAGAGGGCCTAGGTTGGTCCCATGCAGGTTCTCCAGCTGTCAGTTCAGAGTCCATGGGCTCCCACTAGCTCGGGTCAGCTGTCTCTTGAGTTTCCCCACCATGATCTTGACCCTCCTTGCTCATACAATCCTTCCTCCCTCTCTTCGACTGGACTTAGAGAGCATGGCTTAGTGCTTAGCTGTGGATCTCTGAATCTACTTCTATCAGTTGCTGGATGAAGGTTCTATGATGACAATTAGGGTAGTCATCAGTCTGATTACAGGGGAAGACCAGTTCAGGTACCCTCTCCACTATTGCTAGTAGTCTTAGCTGCAGTCATCCTTGTGGATTCCTGGGAGTTTCCCTGGCACCAGGTTTCTCCCTAACCCCATAATGGCCCCTTCGATCAAGATATCTCTTTCCTTGCTCTCCCTCTCTGCCCCTCCCCCAGCTCAACCATCCAGTTCCCTTATGTTCTCATCCCTCTTTCTCCTTCCCTCCAATTCTTTCACAACCATGTATTACCAACCTACTAAATACTAGCAGCTGGGAAGTTTAATGGATTTAGCCCAACGTCCAGCAAGCTAACTATCTCACAAGCATCATTAGGATGTGAGTAATTGAGCACAAGTACTGGTTATTTCCTGTCTGTGCCCTACAATGTTGAAGAAATGAAGGTTGCACTGTAGTTATTCACTTATACTTACTAAATTGCACATTATTGTCATTTTACCCATAAGGAATAAGAGCTTTGCTTTCAAGCATCCCTGTTCCTTGAAAACACCATAAATAATCTGT
>CABHPR010142776.1:0-45861 GCA_902168415.1 Peromyscus melanophrys
GACACAGGCCAGGCGGTGGTGGCGCACGCCTTTAATCCCAGCACTCGGGAGGCAGAGCCAGGTGGATCTCTGTGAGTTTGAGGCCAGCCTGGTCTCCAAAGCGAGTTCTAGGAAAGGCGCAAAGCTACACAGAGAAAACCCTCCCAAAAAAAAAAAAAAAAAAAAAAAAAACCAACACAGTTCTACTCTTAGCAAGGGTCTCTGATCTCTCCCCGCCCACTTGCACTGCAGAGTGACAGCCCAGATTCTCCCCCTGGGTGGGAAGACCGCCATATGCCCTGCCAGGTTCCTGACACTGCCGTGAGCCCTAAAGGCTCAGGGGGTGAGGACGGCATGACTTTCACCTAGATGTGCGTTATCTTGAGTCTCCGGTGACAGTGTGTGAGTGGCCTGAGCACTGGCCTCTTCCTCACTCTTTCAACAAGCAGCCACTTTGATTGCAGGAACCCACTCTGCAGCACTGGCCGGGTGTAGTAGTCATTTTTAATTTTATAACAAAGACAAATACATCCTATGGGAGTAGGAAGTGGTTTTACTGGTGATATTAATGGAACCATGACCTCTCCCATACCTATGGTCCTACAAAACAAAATATGTTTATATTATGTCAGGCAAGTTCATTCTGTGCTCTTCCTTGAAGCAAGTTGCAAAGGAAATGTACTCTTAATAAGCCCAGAGAGTAGAATGGTGTGTGGGTGTGTGTGTGTGTGTGTGTGTGTGTGTGTACAGGCATAGAGTCATTTGCAAACTTCTAATGTTGCTATTGGCTGACATACAAACAATATGTTTTTAGTTGTGTTTGGATGAAACTGTGTTTTTAGGTTGTGTTTGGATGAAACAATGTGTTTTTAGGTTGTGTTTGGAAGAGCATCTTTGAGTTTCGGTGGGCCCTCTGCTGATACTGAGGCAGGCCTTTGGGAGACAATACCTGGGTGAAATCTAAGTGTTTGGGGGAGTCCACAGAAGCAAAGGGACAAAGGGACTCAGAGGCAAAGATGTTCCCATTTGAAATTGCTGTTTCTTTAGCTGAGAGCTGATGACACCATGTTTACTATTTCCTCTAGAAACTTCTGATGTCAGTGTTCTTTGTTGGAAAGGGTTGTCTGAAAAGAAAGTAAATTAATATGAAGGATTTACAGTTCAGTTAAAGGAATTAAGCTGTTTCCTGTTGTTTTCGTTTACCTTTGGGACACACTGTCTGTCTGTCTGTCTATCATCTCTCTTTCTCTCTATTGTAGACAGAGAGACTTGCAGGAGGAAGAGAGAGCATGATACAGACCTGGCCCTGCTGGGTGTCTGCCTTGGCAACCTCATCTAGTGGGGAGGATTTGGTTCTGATCAGCACCTCATCTCCACATCACTTATTTTCTCCCTTTGCTCATGTTCTACACCCACCGAGAATTCCTAATCAACAAAACAGCTCTATTATAAACTGTGACAGTCAAAATGAACACCGATCAACGACAAATGGGTTGTTTTCCTCAAGCGCAAATGGATAGTGCTTTCTAACTCGAGTTTTAACTTTAATGGTTATTATTAAATGATATATGATTATTCTAGAAAAACCAACAGAGAAAATAACCCAGCTGAGCATGAGAACTCTGTGTGAGTTCAAGGCCAGCCTAGTCTACAGAGTGAGTTTCAGGCCAGCCAGAGCTACATAGTAAGACCTTTCCTAAAAAAAAAAAAAAAAAAAAAAAAAAAAAAAAAAACCCAAGAAGGAAAAAATAAAAAGGAAAAGAGAGGAGGAGAGAATAACTCATAAAACTAACATCCAAAGATAACTAACTTCTTTCCCCCTCCCACTTCCTACACCTCTGGCCCCAATTCCTTTAAAAAAAAAAAAAAAAGATACCTAGCCAAGTAGCCGAGGCTGGCCACTTGTCCTGCTTCCTTGACTAACTTGCTGGGATTATGGATGTGGATCACAAAGCCTGGACCCAGTTTTTTTGTTTTCTGTTTTCTCTGCCACTGCAAGTCTGAAATCAAGGTGTTTGCAGGGCCAGCCCCCACCGTACCTGTTAGGAATCTGCGTCCTTACCTCCCGTCTCCTTATTCTGGCTTCCCAGTGTCCTTTGACTGGCAGACATCACATCAGCCTCTGCTTCTGTTCTTCTTACAGGGCTGTTTTAAGATTCGTACGATAGGCTGGGGGCCCACTCTCCTTAGCTTAAGTAACTACATTCACCCAACTCTCTTTCCATGTAGGCCCCATTCAGAAGTACCAAGTGCTCAGGACCTCACCAGCCTCACTCAGGACAGCCACTGGGCAGCCACTGTGGGTGTTTGGCTACCCTTGCCTGCTGACAGCTCTTGTTTCTCTAATAGTCATCCTGTGTCAGCCTCCAGGTTTGAGGGAGGACCAGCCAGCGGGTCGGGCCTTCTCGGTTCTTTCATACAGGGCTCTTGGTCCCTAAAGTTTGGAACCAAGTCGGGGAAGTGAGAACCCAAACAAGAGATCATTGTTTGAGGATGTCCACGGATTCCTGCAGACAAGAGCAGGGTGGACAGGGAGAACGTTTCTAGAAATAGCTGATGTTCGTTCTGGTTCCTTGGAGGAAGGACAAGGAAGTCCGGTAGGCAGTTAGATTCCTCCTTGCCAGAGACAATGCCACACTTTCCAAAGAGTTGTTTCGGGGATGATGCAAAGGCTGCTCCAGACCTCTCAGCAAGCGGATAAGGCTTGCACGGTGAAGAGACCTAACCAGATGAAACGCATGCATTTCCCAGCCACTTCCCCACTCATCCTGAGTTACCAGGCAACAGCTAGAAAGCCTTCAAGTGGTGCCTCTGCCATTCAAATGATAATCCCTCTGGCTTGCTTACTTCTTCTGCCTTGCCCCCATCTCTCCCAAGTGGTAGCACCTGTGTTTGCCCAGTGGCCACAAAGGCCCTGGGAGGTACTTCCTGGGGCACTTAACATAGCCCAAGTTTATGCAGGACCCCGCCACGCTTCTCCCTTATTGCACCCCTAAAGCTTTTGCATGTGGTGGTTCCCTGTAACTGCATATTAGGGTGTCAGGGTAATCCCACTGAAGGCTAAGAACTGAAGAAGAAGCTGGGTTTCTTTTGGAGACAGACAGACACACAGAAGGCTGGATTCAGGGACAAAGCACAAGCTGTTTGCTGTGCGGTGAGGGACTGGCGTGGCTGCCACAGAGCCCCAGGGACAGTCCCAGTCTACACTGTAGACTTACATTTTCAATTACTTCTATGTTTTTCCCCACTCAGATGCAGGGAGTCCTTTCATAGAGACGCACAGCGACATACCTAAAGTTGTGTACATGACGGAAGGACGAGAACTCATCATCCCCTGCCGGGTGACGTCACCCAACGTCACAGTCACTCTGAAAAAGGTAAAGCTCAATGCTACTCCCATCACGGTTTTGCTTCAAAAGTGTTACAACATGCAGGGCAGTGGTGGCGCACGCCTTTAATCCCAGCACTCGGGAGGCAGAGCCAGGCGGATCTCTGTGAGTTCGAGGCCAGCCTGGTCTACAAAGCGAGTTCCAGGAAAGGCACAAAGCTACACAGAGAAACCCTGTCTCGAAAAACCAATAAATAAATAAATAAATAAATAAATAAATAAATAAATAAATAAATAAATAAATAAATGACATTTTAGGCCTCTGGAATAATTTTCTCACAGACATCTGGGACTTCTCCTTATGGAAGAATCTTAGGACATTATCGTTTGGCTCTTAAATAGCCTGAATCTTAAAACAGCCCTGTAAGAAGAACGGAAGCAGAGGCTGATGTGATGTGGACAGGAAACGCTAGTGGGGTGGTGTGTATTTAAGGAGAGTCAGATGATAATGTCCTAAGCATAACTCTAAATAATAAAAGAACCAAACCCACAACAAGTTTTGGTATACTGTCAGTCACATATCCAAAAGCGAGGGTCAGTTGTGCTGCTCATGTGAATGAGCTGGTGTCTGGGTAGGGTATCCATGGCTAGAGTTGGGGCCATCAGCAGGGCCACAGGATCTATTTGGGAATCACACATAAGGAACTGGCATTAGGTACCCAGACTTCACATCTTAGAAAAAAGGAGGGAAAGAAATCCATCCATGAGAGTCTTCCTCAAATTCTAAGTTGTATATCTGGGAAAAGAAGAGGTTTCCAATCAAGCCCAGAGAAGAGAGAACGAAAATGTCAGACCATCCAAAGAGCCTGAAGGCTGCTGGTACTGTTCAAAAGCTTTCCCAAGAGAACTTTAGAGAGTAAGGACCAACCAGCCCCGACCCCACCCAGCACCTAGCTAGTCCACACAGGTGGGTATCAGGGACTGGAGAGATGCCTCAGTAGTTAAGAGCACTGGCTGCTCTTCCAGAAGACCTGGCTTTAATTCCCAGCAACCACATGGCAGCTCACAACTGTCTGTAACTCCAGTTCCAAGGGATCCAGCACCCTCATACACATGTGGGCAAAACACCCAATGCACATAAAATACAAATAAATAAATTTTTTTTTTTTGGTTTTTTTTCGAGACAGGGTTTCTCTGTGTAGCTTTGCGCCTTTCCTGGAACTCACTTGGTAGCCCAGGCTGGCCTCGAACTCACAGAGATCCGCCTGGCTCTGCCTCCCGAGTGCTGGGATTAAAGGCATGTGCCACCACTGCCCGGCAATAAATTATTTTTAAAAACAAAAAAGTGGGTATCAGGCAAGCTTTGGGCAGTGACTGTAGCTGGGAAGCCAAAAGTGTCCCTCAGGGACAGGTTTGAGTCCCACCCCATCTGTGTCCTGTTGCCAGTAGGTGTCAGGGCTGGAGTCAGTAGGGGAGTCTTACTCAACGGCTCAAGAAAATACCTCAGTCCGAGTGCAAGGGACTCCTGGCCACCGTGGGCCCTGGTGTTGATCTTGTGACTTCTCAGTCAGTGTCCCCACACCCTCTGTGGATGGTTCAGTGCAGCGGTTTGCACTGCAGATGGAAGCCATGTTTTCTCGTGTTGTGTTGACCCATCTCTACCAGGACTCTTGTTAAGCACGCTCCTTTCTTTCCAGTTTCCATCGGATACTTTGACCCCTGATGGAGAAAGAATCATATGGGACAGTAGGAAAGGCTTTATAATAGCAAATGCCACTTACAGGGAAATAGGACTTCTGAACTGCGAGGCCACAGTCAACGGGCACCTGTACCAGACAAACTATTTGACCTATCGGCAAAGTAAGTACTGTCCCCACAGTCCTTAGCCTCCATCTGACCTGTGAAATCTTCATTTTTTTTTAACATTTTTTTTTCATCTTATACTTGCAGCCAATACAATCCTAGATGTCCACATAAGGCCTCCGAGCCCAGTGAGATTGCTCCACGGTCAAACTCTTATCCTCAACTGCACGGCGACCACCGACCTGAACACGAGGGTGCAGATGAGCTGGAATTACCCTGGCAAAGTGAGTGCCGCTTTTCCAGTTCTTCCTCGGGGCACTGTTTGTATCTGCTTTGAGCGAGTGAAACCCCACTGGGTTTTTGAAGTGGGAAAAGTGAGAAAATCCTGCTCCCAGGGCGGTGTGGGTGGACAGGAAAGCGGCAGGTTTGCACGGGTGCCTCCCTGGCCTGGCGGTCCCTGGCGGTGATAGTGCAGATCCGGGCTTTGATGTCTGGGGCTTGTTTTGAAGGGTAAAGGCTGCTGTTTCCACTGGTGAGTCTGGAAGGCAAGCGAACCGGTCCGACCCTGCGTTAGGATTGCAAGAAGGGAGGGGATTTATCACTAAATGCCAGGCAAGGACTATCTTTTGTCCTAACAGCTTTTCAGGAGATTATCCTTGTCAGTGCATTCATAGAAGGTTCTGGCAGACCGTCAGGCACCTGATTACGGTGTGTTTGGTAAAGATACTTCAAGCCAGCCAGCCAATGCGGCACTCCTTAACTGTCAAAGGGGCCATTCTGTCCTTCAAGAGTGAAAATGAGAGGAATGGAGGCAGAGCTGGTTTCCTTATTCAGGTGAAGCATCCTTGTAAGCGCCGGTTACTTATTGCAATACACAGATGGGAAAACAGCGATAAGCTGGGAAGAAAAGGCTGGCGGGAGGCCCGCTCCCGTTTCTCATGTGCCAGGGTGATTTATGTGGCACATCCCAAGGACGGGCGTTTGTTATGTCATTCAGGCTGCCAATCAAAATTAATTTATGATTAAATAGTGAACAAAAGATTAATGCTTCAGCTCCAACTTGTTTTCACCAACTCTTTTTTTTGTTTTGTTTTGTTTTTTTTTTTTTGCTGTGGAACTAGAAAAACTTTGCAACAAAAGATGTAATATGTTCCCTATAGGAACTGATCAGATACTGACAATTTTCTAGAAAATACTGTTACTCCATTTAAATAAAAATGCAATAACATGAAGCGATATCTTCTGATAGAAATAAAAGTTCTTGATAAACGTCAAGAGGGAAGAGACTTTTATCCAGTTCCTATTGCTATCAAGAATGTTCATACTGGGCCGGACGGTGGCACACGCCTTTAATCCCAGCACTTGGGAGGCAGAAGCAGGCGGATCTCTGTGAGTTCAAGGCCAGTCTGGTCTACAGAGCGAGTTCCAGGACAGGCACCAAAACTACACAGAGAAACCCTGTCTCAAAAAACAAACAAACAAACAAACAAAAAAGAATGTTGATACTGGAGGATGGAAAGATGGCTCAGAGGTTAAGAACACTGGCTGCTCTTACAGAGGACCCAGATTCAATTCCCAGCACCTACATAGTAGCTCACAACCATCAGTAACTCCAGACCCCAGGGGATCCAAAGCCCTCTTCTGGCTTTCTCAGGCTCCCAGGCACACACATGGTGTATAGACATACATACAGACAAAACACCCATACCATACACAGAAAACAAATCAATTAATAACAAAAATTCAAAGAGGGTATTAGTACTATATATACCAAATACCAATAACCTTTTTTTTCCCTTAAATTTATTTACTTTTATTTGCATTGGTATTTTGCCTGCAGGTAAGTCTGTGTGAGAGTGTCAGATCTTGGAGTTAGAGACAGTTGTTAGCTACCATGTAGGTGCTGGGATTTGAACCCAGGTCCTTTGGGAAAGTAGTCAGTGCCCTTAACCACTGAGTCATCTTTCCAGCCCCCTCCCCCCAGTAACCTTCTAAAACAGTGCTGTCCTGTAGAACTTTCTGTGATAGAAATATTCTCTTTCTGTCTTGTACAATAAAGTATCCATTAGCCACTGTGGTAGATGAACACTTAAATTGACTAGCTGCAGCGGGAAATTCCTCATCTTGAGTAACCATATTAAATAGCCACATGCAGCTAGTGGCCACAGAGCTGGAGGCCTGGATGAGTTGTTTCCCAAAGGACAAACCATGCCAACAACACACTTGGGAAGAAAACTCTTTAGAGGGGGAAGTCACACCTCTAGACGGAGTGGCCCAAAGGCTCCTGGGTCTGTTACACTGGAGACTGGTCCTGACTTTTCACAGCAGTGATTGACAGTTGTGTCTTTTGTTATTGCTGAGAACCATGCAAATGGCCTAAACATATGTCTGTGCCAACGGGGAATTAAAAGGCAGGTGGGTGAAAGTTGACTAAGCATGGTAGAGGGAACCAGGCTCGAGACCCTCAGCTCTGTCTGGACAGCTTCCAAGTCTTTTTCCCACGACCCTCCCCAGGGAAGGACTTAAGAGAGGGAAATGACGCAGTCCGTGTTATAAGAGGAACAATTGAAGGAGGCGGCCTCGCATCTTCTCCCAACAGTGAGCAGGCCGCCGCCGCCAACCAGACAGCAGAACGTGGTCTTTCTCTGAGATAAGGGACGGGCCCTGCAGATGATGGCTGAAATGACTTCTGGGTGTGCACATCCCATGTCCCTTTCCCACCATTTAGCAGACGCTGATGAGCGTGGCTCAGAATGTGAAATAATGAAATGGGAGCGGCTGGAGCCAGGACTTGAATTTTCATTCTCACCAGTAGGAAGGGGAACTTGTGTTTATTTACAGGAACACCACCATGGAGTCTGAGGAGACAGGCTACTGTTTAGAGGAGAGCCTGTGATGGGGAGAAATCTCTAAATGCATACCCAAGAGACCTGAGTTCCTGGTATTCTGGGGCCAACACCTCTGTCACTTCCATTTCCTCACTGGTAACAAAGCAAAAGCCAGGGATCCCACCAGGTGGTCACAATGTGTATGTGAAGGCCCGCTCACAGAGGTGGAGTGCTAACTAAAGGCTAGCCTGCCGCATGGGTGCAAATCTAGACAGAGGCGTGGTTTCCTGACGCTTTGCTTGTGGTGGATTTGATGTGCCTCCTAACCTAAATACTGGTTTGAGGAAGGCGGAACCACCGTAACCTCGGGCAAGAACAGTGGGGACTTCTCTACCCACTATGCATTCTCTTTCTAGGCAACTAAGAGAGCTACTATAAGGCAGCGGATTGACCAAAGCAGTCGCCACAACAATGTGTTCCACAGTGTTCTTAGGATCAGCAACGTGCAGCGCCATGACAAGGGACTGTACACTTGTCGTGTGAAGAGTGGGTCATCGTTCAGATCGTTCAACACCTCCGTGCACGTGTACGGTAAGCAACAGAAGTCAGACACGCAGACTCACACTACACTTTCTGAGCGGTCTAGGCATTAAGAATTGGCAAAAAAGAAAAAAAAAAAATCAATGTTCTTTTCACTAAGAGTTACGCAACCGTGAAGGAAGGCTGCTTCCCTTGAGCCGCCAAAGGCAAATTAAGCACACTTGTACTCTTTAAATTGAATACTTTTGGGAAGAGGGAGTGGAAAGATTGTAAAAGTCTGAGGTTGGGGAGGACCAGAGCAAAACAACGTCTTCTAGATGGGACAAGACCGCGCATTCATGACCCCATGACAGTTGTGGTCGTCTGCACAGGGCCTGCACAAGACCAAGCCAGTTAGCATTCCCAAGTGGATACGGAAGGGATTCACGAGCTTGTACCCCTAACTGAGGAGCTGTGGACAGCTAATGGCTTCTGGGGGATGGAGAGTCAGTTTTCTTTAAGGGTGTGGCCCCTTGTAGGTCAATTGTGCCCCTGTGGATGGCTCCACGCCCAGAAGGATATAGCCAGCACAAGCTGGAGTTGGTGGGTTATTAAATAAAAGAGAAGATATGAAGTCGGGGAGTGGGGAGGAGATGGGTTAGATCTTCAAGGAATTACCACAAGGAGAAGGGGAGGAGAATATGATCAATAGCGAGTGTGTGAAATTCTCAAAGATGAATGTTAACTTTTAAAAATACTGCTTTTGATGTGGACAGTCTTGATTTTGGATGCTTCGGTTAGTAACGTAGATTGTAAGGCAGTCACGAATTCCTCATTTACTGTTCCATAAGAACAAAGCAGAACCTGTGGACGAGTTTTACTTTATCTGGGGGAAATTCCCCGGATACTACCATGAGGTGGATATAGAAAAATACGATAAATCACCTGGAATTCATGATCTTCTGCAACTAGTCTAAGGACCACGGAATGCCCAAATGGTTGCTTGATTATGAGATGTAAATTCTGTAAGGACAATGAAAGACTTTGTGTTCACTGCTGCAAAGGGAAACAGTGTTCTGAGAAGAGCTCCCGTGCTATGGGAGACACTTTCTGTCCTTTTGCCTTTCTGAGCTTGACTTTTCAGCCCAGAGCAGCTTTCTCCACCTTATCAGCTAGGTAGATTTTAGAAATCCTGTCCCTCGTTATTGTGGGAGATCTATAGATACTCCGGTCGCCTGTATGCTGCTTTACGTCCCTAGGACTTGCTGGCAGTTGACCTGAAGGCATCACCCGTCGATTGGCACTTGGGCTCTTGGACAGGCTCCATCATGTTTCATTCGTTGACCGCATCTCTCTTAGGGAAGCGGTGAGCGTACGTTGACGTAAATTGCATCCTTTCCTGATGCACTATCATTTCTTCTTGCAAAGGAAAGGGATTCATCAGCGTGAAGCATCGGAAGCAGCAGGTGCAGGAAACCATAGCGGGAAAGCGGTCCTACCGGCTGTCCATGAAAGTGAAGGCCTTCCCCTCGCCAGAAGTCGTATGGTAGGATCGCAGTCATTTCTGTATCAGTTAAGATGATTTTTATAAGTAGGAACTTAGGAACTTCAGGGGCTCCTATTCCCGAAAGAGACAACAAGAGAAGTTGTTTGGAGCAACTCTGGAGAGGTGGACATGGTGTTGATTTCTGGGTGGTGGCCCTGGGCAGGGCTGGATGGGCCTGGAAGCGGTGCCCAGGGGTGAAGCAAGAGTTGAGGGGTTTGAGAGCTCCGTTCAGTTCGGCAGTCGCTCACACATACTAAATTCCCGCATCTCCAAACCTTCTTATGATGTCAACATTCTTTGAATGAGACATGTTGGGCAATAACAGAGGCATCTTGAATGTGCAGCATGCTCTATTAACCCTGAAGAAGTGGGCCCTTGTAATGAGGATGCCAAAAATAATTCCTTTATGTGTAGCTGGGTTGAAAGTCCCAGCCTTGGTTTAAAATTTCAGCAAACATTAATAGCGGCAGGACTTACTCACAGGTAGGTGTAGACAAGTGGACCTACTTGAATTAATTATGGTTTTCTTTGGCTTGAAGTATTCAGAAATACCTTACACAATTTTTTTCTTTAAAAAGTCAGACCAGTACAGCACCTACGTAAAACAATGCAATCTGTCTTCAATCTGCAGTCCTTTTGCTAAATTACTTTTTAATGCCATTATCTTTGGCTTAAATCACTACATTTTAAACAAAAGGTCCACTCACTGTTGATTAGAAAAACAATCCATACAATAGAGAAGCACCGCCATTTTGGAAAATCCTCGCAAGAATTTGTCTGGCCCTCAGCCATTCAGTGTTTATTTGCAGCTAACTCAATTTTTTTTTTTTTTTGCAAGGGGGGTGGGAATCAAGATAGGGTTTCTCTGTATAGCCCTGACTATCTACCAAGGCCTCAAATTCACAGAAATCCACCTGCCTCTGCCTCCTGAGTGCTGGGATTAAAGGCGTGCGCCACTACACCCAGCTCCTAACTCAAATATTTAATAGGAAATTAAATAACAAGTTGAAACCGTGTACTAAACCTTCACAGCATTGTGGTGGGAAATAAATGGATATTTTTATTTTATAATATCTAAAAAGTTACTAAAACATTATAATTTTCTTGCCAGACATACAAAGTATGGTTTAAGAAAAGAAGAATTATGAAATTGACTAGAACAGTTGGTAGTAATTTAATGACCAGGCAGCATCCTCACTCCTTCAGGTCTAAGCACACCCTTTGTCTGTTCACGCTGATTTATTCAGTAACAGAGTAGCAAAGAACAATAAAACAAAATAGCCACTTTTGAAAAGATGCCTTGTTAGTAAGACGCAACTGAAACAATACTAACACGCTGTTTCTGATCACAGCATAGCCTTTTTAACTGACTCGTAACTTGTCCCCAGAGAGCCTGTCCCCAGGTCTGCCGGCCTGACTAAGAACCATTTCTACCTCTTTCTACAGCACAGTACGCGCCCTAAAAATGAAAGGGCCTGTTGAAAGAACTGTGCATTTGAAATCACAGGGCTGGAGAGATGGCTCAGTGGTTAAGAGCACTGGCTGCTCTTGTAGAGGACCTGGATTCATCTCATAGCACCCACAAGGAAGTTCACAACAACCTGTAACTCAGTTTCAAGGGACCCAGCGCCCTCTTCTGACTTCTGTGGGTACTGTACACACATGGTGCACATTCATGCATGCAAGCAAACACTTAAACATCAGACAAAAGTAAGTCTTTAAAAAATAACAAAGTATAAAATTAAGCCATAGACTGAGTTCAAAGGGGTCTTGAGAACTTCTAGAAGTCTTGAGGGACACTGTAGCTCAAGATAGATAGTCACTGATGATTATCTGCCATCACACTTGTGACAGCATGCAGATAGGGCTAGGCCACCCGAGTCTCACTACAAACAGATGACATCAAGGCATTGATTCTACATTAAAAACATCTTTAAATTCCTGCTGCCTGGTACCTCTCATTGTTCTTCCTCAAGGGGGATTATCTTGATTTCACGACAGTGTCTCTGTGAAAGGGACAATTGGTGTAGCCATTTATATAATTAATAAGAACTCCACATGAGCCCACAATGGGAGTGTCTATTTTTAATTTTTATCAGATCAAGCTGATCTGACTTATAAAAGCGCTTGTACTGCTCATGGAGCCTTAAAGAAAACACTTGACAAACAGCTTGACCGACTCAGACCTGAACCTCTGAGTTGGTTCTTAGGTCTCAATGGCTACCAACACCCTTGTGGGTGTATACAGCCACCACTTTCTCTTCTTCATTCATTTATTCCTTCCTCTTTGTGGACAAAGATGGAATTCTATCCAGTTTAAATCTCTCACTTGACTTTATTAAACAGTTAGTGTCTGAAGTTTTTTTAAAAAACCAGTGCTCGTGCCGGGTGGTGGTGGCGCATGCCTTTAATCCCAGCACTCGGGAGGCAGAGGCAGGCGGATCTCTGTGAGTTCAAGGCCAGCCTGGGCTACCAAGTGAGTTCCAGGAAAGGCGCAAAGCTACACAGAGAAACCCTGTCTCGAAAAACCAAAAAAAAAAAAAAAAAAAACACCAGTGCTCATGTCCAAAGACTCAAAATGAATCCACTTGAGGTCGCAAACTGAAATGGCAAATGCCATCGAAGTGGCATCATGACGTGAATGATGTGACTTACCTACCCACCATGCTGTTAACCCCAGGTTAAAAGACGGCTCACCTGCAACGGAGAAGTCTGCTCGCTATTCGGTGCACGGCTACTCATTAATTATCAAAGATGTCACCACCGAGGACGCAGGGGACTATACAATCTTGCTGGCCATAAAGCAGTCAAACCTATTTAAAAACCTCACTGCTACTCTGATTGTAAATGGTAAGTTGAATTTCACATGATCTTTGCATTCTATGGCTATTATTGACAATTTGTGAGTTCAAAAATCAGTATAAACTGTCAAAGAAAACAAACTTTCAAAATATTTGTTTTTGAGTTTAGTTAGTTTATCGTATGAGTGTTTTGCCTGCCTGCATTGGCGTATGCATGTATGTGTGCCACATGTATACTGGTATCTGAGAAGGTCAGAAAAGGATGTCAAGTCCCCTGGAACTGGAGTTGCAGATGGCTGTGAGCCACCATGTAGGTGCTGGGAACCTGACCTGGGTCCTCTGCAAAAGCAGCCAGTGCTCTGAACTGCTGAGCCGTCTCTCCAGCCCCCATTTATTTTTATATTCTTAAACTGTTTCTAGTGGTTAGGCTGAAGCTCAGTGGTAGAGTACCTGCCTCGTTAAATACAAAGCCCTGGGTTCCAGCCCCACAGAAAAACAAAGGAAAAAGTACTGCACTTCTGACCCATGGCAACTACTTCATCTTTTCTGGTTGGTTTGTTGGTTGGTTGGTTGGTTTTTTGAGACAGGGTTTCTCTGTATAACCCTGGCTGTCCTGGAACTCACTCTGTAGACCAGGCTGACCTCATACACAGAGCTCTGCCTGCCTCTGCCTTCCGAGGGCTGGGATTAAAGGTGTGCGCCACGATGCCCATCTATTACTTCTTGTTTTCTTACCTCCTGCAGGCAAGGTGGCTTTGACTTATTACCATCACGATATTCATACTGTGGAATATTTTTCTACATAATATGAGCGTTTGTTTGTGGTGTTGTTTCCTGACATCAAAACCCACCTGACCGGTCTCTCATGCGAGAGATTCAGGAGGAAATCCTTGGCTCTGCCCTTGACTTCCCTCTGCTCTCTACCACTCTCTCTCTCTCCCCCTCTCCAGCGAAACCTCAGATCTACGAAAAGTCCGTGTCGTCCTTTCCGAGCCCGGCTCTCTACCCACTGGGCAGCAGACAAGTCCTCACTTGCACCGTGTATGGGATCCCTCAGCCTACCGTCACGTGGTTCTGGCACCCCTGTCACCACAACCACTCCAAAGAAAGGTAGGGATGGTCACTTCTTGAGGAGTTTTCAAAGATTAACTAGATTCTCTATTGGCCACAGCTGGGCATCACTGGATGTATACTGAATTGGGGGCAGAGGTTTTCCCTGCATTCAAGCAGATAGACAACAGCTGTTGATTCTCATTGAAGACGCCCTACCCTTGGCTCATGGGATCTTTTTTTTTGCTCAAGTAAACGGGAACATGGGACAGAACCAAGGTTTCCCTGGGACCTGGGAGCTGTCATGTGACTTGGTTAGAGCTTGCCTGAGCCTTTTCCCAGTTGAGCGGCACTGCCAAGCGCCCTCTCACTGTGTCACTTACCCAGTCTTCCCATTCTTCGTTTTCTCTTCATTGGCTGGAATCCAAGGTCTTCACAATGCATGGCTACTGTTTCCTCTCTTGGGCTTGGCTCACGCTTTTCCATCTGTCTGAATTTTGCTTCCACCCATTGTCTGTCTCCTAAGAAGTTGGTTTTTATCAAGCCCCAAGGCTCTTGTGTTACTGTCTCTGTGAACCCTCTGGACCGCCTCATTCCAGCTCATTTCTCCCTCCGAGGGGTGTGCTGCAGTTATTCACACACCATCATTGTTACGTCAGTCCACGTGACCCGGTTTGTCTATCTCTGGGCTCTGGATCGGCAAACTACAGCCACCCAGCTGATACTCAGTAGCTGCCGCACAGTGAATGCATCCCTACCCTCTGTCAGTGAGGAGGCATTTCCTTGCATCCTGTCTGTGACTGAGCCCTGTTTGTTTTTGTTCCCTGTTTGTTTAGTCTAGAGAGATGATACCTGTGCTGGTTCATGGGAGCTAATTGTTAGAAGAGGAACAGAATGGACAAATACCATAGGGAGATGCCATTGAAAGTACCCATGGGTTACCATTATGTCCATCTATTCTCCTTATTACTTTTAACCCTGCCTGGAGAATGCTGGGGATGATAACTGTTAAACCAAAGCAAGCAAACTTCCAAACTAACTTGATAAAAAGTAAGCAAGGTGGCTGTTTGGTTTCCTAGGATGTTCCTGCAATCCTGATTCTTCATCTGTGTCTTAATCCCTTGTTTAGGACACAGTATAATGATAGTGGAAAATTACTGTTGAGTTATGGAATTCATGCAAATCAACTATTTCCACAGAAGTCTGAGTTTTCATTTGAGAGTCATTTTCTAAGAATAGAAATAGACGTTGCAAAACATTTAGGCCTTACGGATGTTTCATTGAGAACACAAGCAACCTCCTGAGACAGTGTATCATTTTGCTAGTTCGAGTTAGGCACCAATCCCTACTTAGTGGGTCCATCTGTTTCAAGAACTGATATTTGTACTAACATGCAGATAAGTGAAATAATAAAAACTGGTCAGTGTAGGATAAAAGTTTAGAGTTACATTTTTATGAAATAGCATAGCCTTTTGTAGATTTTTAAATTTTTGTTTCAATAACAGCAGATCTAAAATTTCAACTCTTGTCTTACTAAATTTTAACAGTAACTATGTTAGAAAAATGCAGTTATGAGGGATGGGGCACCATATTATGAGTTTGGGGTTGAACGATGCTAATGAGATATGACTGGGGAGAGGGGGCTCAGCTGGAAGCATTGCTTCCTGTTTTAGTCTCTGTGGTGTGTGAGATCTTTCTCCCCTTCCGTGGAGGATGCTCACCAAGTCCAGGAAAGATGTCTTACTTCTTTTTGAAGAAAAAACACTTCAAACCTTAAATGTTTGTTGACTATTTGAATTATTCTGTTAAAGTCAATTTATTATTTTTAAATTTAATTTTATAATACATAAGATAGATCAAACATGGAAGATTTGGCTCTTTTCCATGACGGTTCTTTTTTTTTTTTTAAATATGGTTTTGCTTGAAATTGTCTGCTGAAACTGTATACACATGTAAGCAGCTTTGGTTCTTTGGTCAGAGGGTACTGACTGAGCAGCTGGCTGAGGCTTGGTGCTTGGTGGCTAAGTGAGAGATATTCAGAGTCACCAATGAGACTTTGACACACTGAAAATAGCAAAACAGCTTCATTACATTGTGTTGGGGAAGAAAAAGTTAGCTTTATACCCAAATGAAGCCCTCTGACATTACTAAAAATTTACAAGTGTCTTCGTGTAGACATATTTTATATGCTTTGATTAACTTAGATTCATCTGTAGATAGTAACTTTCATTAGTGGCATGAATTGGCATGTTTTGTTACACTTACTTTGAGTTACATATTTGCATGGTAGTATTTACCCATGACCTTTGGTTATAAATATGCCTAACATTTTAGAATTATTTTATACATAATAACTATATATGTGCAGAATAATTATTAATGCTTAAATCTGAGACTCTTGTTCAAGGGCATATCTACATATGGCCACAGCTCAAGCAGTAGTTTATTTTGGTATTCCCAACATTATTAATTGGTTTTCTGTGACCAGCCACTTAATATACCCAATTTAATACAAAAAGAGAGATTCAGACCACTTAACTTTCAGCATTTCCTAGAGTCTGACAAATATTTTGAAACTTCAGAAATACAATGCAACTGGAAATTTCTTACTTAAAAATATGTGGTAAAATGCTTTATGCAAATGAACTTTGTTTCAACTGAGTAATACTGTGGTTTCTGTTTCCCCTATAATTCATTCTTGTGAAGCATTAATAAGATGCCCTGGTGGGCTATTACACAGTAGGGTAGCTATAAATAACAATTTTATGTTCTATAACTCAAAAAATTTTACAAAAGAATTCTCAATGTTCTTGCCACCAAAAAAAAAAAAATGATAAATGTTCCAGCTATGTTTAATGTGATTTAAACACACAGCAATTTATATGTGTATGGAAGTTTCACATAGCACCCCGTTATATGTCTAGTTTATAGGATCTTATGCATCAGCTTAAACACAACACTAAGAATAAAGTGAGGGTATTATTTAAATTTGTATAACTAATGAGCAAGAAGAAGTGACTGAATGTCTCCCATGTCCCTTTCCTATGCATTTGTATGGTAAAGTGCTCAGAGCAGGAGATAATTTCTTGTGAATGTTTGGTAGAATTGAAGGAAATTGTCAGCACTGAGTGAAGAGGGGTTTGGGGACTAGTTTTCTTTATCTTTAACAGCCAATGAAGACGTCTAGATATTTGCTAACTCTCTTCCATGTTAGCCTAGCATCAACCTAGGAAGCTTCCATGAGAGTATCCAATGTTGGATATCCTTCACATGTATCTGTTAACATGAAATAAAGATGATTAAACGTACTTCACAGGCAGAGGTAACATGTCTGGGGAAAGTCTATGGAGATAGAAATTGGTGATTAGGCTCTTCCAAGCATATTGAGGACCACATTTCTCATAGACTCATCTGCTCGTAAGGAACATTGAGGGGAAATGTTTGCATACATCAGAGCTAATTTCACAACATGAGAAATGTTAATGACTATTTCTGAAAAGTGAATAGAGATGATGGGAAGTCAAATGCAACTTCTCTGTGCTTTAAAAATAGAGATCTCGTAAGTCTAGGGGGAAGCAAGCAGGTCAAAGGAAGAAAAATTAAGAAACTAGGAAGAGTTAAATAAAAGTAAAAGGAAGACCAGAGAGGTGCTCTGGGAATGTGATGCAACTCCACTCAGTGACCATCCTGTTCATCCTTTTCCACCCTGGCAGGAAGTGGTTTTGCCCTACCCTGCAAGGATAAGGCTGGGGTAGGGCAGAACAGGCTGGTGAACCAGCTGCCTTTCCTGTAGTCCACACTCAATTCTTGGAATTCACTTGGCCCTTGATTTTAAAGAATAAAATAGGGTTAAGCCTCCTGGGCCAGGAGTGTTTGTCTGCTTGTCTGTTTATGCATCAGATACATGCAGTGCCTGTGGAGACCCAAAGAGGGCATCGAATCTCCTGGAACCTGAGTTTCAGATGGTTGTGAGCCGTTGTGTGTGTGTGCTGGGACTGAACCCAAGTCCTCTGCAAGAACAGCCAGTGCTCTTAACCACTGAGCCACCCGTCCAGCCCCAGGCATCATTCTTGACGGCAAGTCCCCCGATGAGCTTTGTCTCAGCACTAGTGCTCTCGCGTGGGAAGGGAGATTTAGAGAAGACTGTGCAGCGCAAAGAGGCTGGTCTCTGTATTGACCAGTGACAGATGGACAAGGCGTCCCTCTCTGGGGACTTGGGGTTCCCGAGAGAGGATGAGGAGAGGAGTTTGGGCACTGTCTGTTTGTGCTCCCCATCATCAGATCTGTTCTCTCAAGAAGACTCTAGATGTTCAAAGGCCGCTTTTGTTTGCATCTGTTTCGGCACTGACGAGACCTTCGGGTAACGGACTAACGGATGTTTGAGCTCATTTTGTCTAATCCCCATAGGCACGAGGTCAGGGGTGGGCTTCAGTTGGGTTATAACACATTCTGCTAGCTTAGGCCATCTCCCACACTAGGAGCCAGAACAACATGGTTGTTTTAGGTGTGTTTTCTCTCTTTTTTTTTAAAGTGTGTCTGGGTCTTTACTATAGGGCCCAAGCCACTTTAATTCTCTATCGGCCATGGTTTTTGGCAGCTCACCACAAACCTAAACACACTCAGGGAGGGGGGAATCTCAGCTGAGTAGTTGCCTCCATCAGGATGGCCTGTGGGCATGACTGTGGGACATTTTCCTCATTACTGATTGACATGGGAAGACCCAGCCCACTGTGGGCAGTGCCATCTCTAGGCAGCCGGGCCTGGGTTCTATAAGAAAGGTAGCTGAGCAAGCCAGAGGAAGCAAGCCAGTAACAAAGGTCCTCCATGGTCCAGCTTCGGTTCCTGCCTGGACTTCCCTGGATGACAGACTGACTTGTAGGCCAGATAAATCCTTCTCTTGCCCACAAGTTGCCTCTGGTCAGTATTTTATTACGGCAATAAGAGAGCTAACTAGGACACCATCTAATGGTCACAGTTTCAGAGTAATAAATAACACTGATCATGTGTAATACAGTCACAGAGCATACTAAGTTGGCCTCTAAAATAGAGAAAATGTTAGAGAGTGTTGACTTCTTTGCAAAAATGTCATTTTTAAGAATCAACTGTGCTGGTCATGGTGGTGCACACCTTCAATCCCAGCACTTGAAAGGCAGAAGCAGGTGGATCTCTGTGAGTCTGAAGCTAGCCTATATAGTAAATTCCAGCCCAGCCAGGCCTATGTAATAAGATCTTGTCTTTAAAAAAGTGATGGCCAATGACATGTTTTAGGAATTGCATTAATATTACCTATATCACATAGATGGACGTTGCTTGCCATCAGTGTTCAACCCAAATGTGTATTGTCAACCATCTCCTACATAAATATGTAGCAGCTGCTGGCCGTGTTAAACACCACTCGTCATTTGATTGTGTAGGATCCAACTTGTTTGGTGGTTGCTTATTGGACACATGTGTGTACCTGCAGAATATCTATTATGTACTATTGTGGAGCTAGAGACCAAGCCATCAAGGAAATGGGTTCTATTCTTGGCACCGCCCCTGACCTCTGTGGGACCCTGGCCAGTTAGTTAATCTGAGCAACTTCCCCTCTGTAAATGGCAGTTCCTGGCTTCCCCTCTCCTCTCATTCCCAGGAATGGAGGAGCTCAATGAAAAAAAAAATCACTTTAAATAACACATTCACTGTAGTAGGAAGTTTTTCTGTGTCCCACCAGGTCCCACAGCCGCTCAGACCCAAGTAAACATACAGAGGCTTATATTATTTACAAACTGTATAGTCTATGGCATGCCTCTTGCTAGCTAGCTCTTATATCTTAAATTAACCCTATTAAATTAATCTATGTATCTCCACATGTTCCGTGGCTTTACCTGCTTCCCATTACATGTTGTTCCTTGGGTGGCTGGCTCACATCTCTTCCCTTCTGCCTTTCTTCTTCCTGTCTATCTGCTTGTATTTCTCGCCTGCCTCTAAGCTGCCTTGCCATAGGCCAATACAGCTTTCTTTATCAACCAATCAGAGCAACACATATTCACAGCATACAAAAAGACATCCCACAGCAGTTCACCTTTCAAAAAAAAAAAACCCATGAAATAACTTCCCAGCTGATGTGCATGGATAGTGCTCTCTTGTGGCTTATAAATGACTAATTACCTTGACCAGGAACTGAAGGTTAATGACAAATGAATGGCATTTTAACTGATGAATGAAGGATGCTTACATAGGTAATATTCTGCCAAATAGAATTGTCTCTGTGATTTTAACATAAATAATTACCAAGGAAGAAAGAAAAAGATGGGGCTGGTGACGATCAATGGTAGAGCACTTCCTAGTGTATATGAAGCCCCAAATTATACCAAAAGAGAGAAAGAGAGGAGAGAGAGAGAGAGAGAGAGAGAGAGAGAGAGAGAGAGAGAGAGAGAGAGAATGTGCAGCCATCCCCCACCATCGATGTCAACCCTCATCCTCACTTCTGCTAGCCTGGACCATCTCTGGCAGCCACAGTTCAGCAGAGGCATCACCACTGTCTGTCTGACTCCAACATTTTCCCTGCTTTATTTGTTCTTTTTCCCATGAGCCCCCTCAGGATGGAAAAGGCAGCACTCAAGTCTCAGCTTGTAGAAGGCTCTGGAGGCAGAATCATCTTTATGCCTTTCTTAGCTCTACTGGTGGGTTTTCCAAGAAAAACTCAATTGATCTGTGATGGACCCTAAAATCACTGTTTCTAAAACTCTTAAGTAGGTCACATATGGAGTCTAAACTAATTATGTATTTTAGAAGACAAGTAGAAAATTATGGTCCCTGCCACTCAACGACACTTTGATATCCCATTTCTGAAACACTCAATAGAGGGGTTTGTGGGTGCACATCCAGAGCAAGCTCACTGGTTCAGGACTGAGTGAGGTTCGCCCTTTGCTCCTCAGGAGGAGGGGTGGCCTAGAGAATCAGGGAACGATGAGCCTCTGAGAAGGACCATCCTAATTGCTTCTCTCTATTGTTTACTTTTGCAAATCGGCAAGCAAAGCAAGCCGGGATCATTAGGGCTGTGTCAGGGATGGGTCATTCTGGAGAATCCTAGTTTGGGCATCAGGATGCAGAATGAACAAGACACAAACAAAACAATTGTCACTGGTAGTTAATTAGAAGTGTCCTCGAGGACCCAGCTGAATGGACGGCTGGCAAGAACGTCTGTTATTTTTCCACCACACCACTTTAAGTCTTCTGTTCGGCTTTCTTTCTTGAGGAGAGTCTGCGTAATTAAATTGAAAGAGTGCGTATGTCCCGCAGGCAAAATGTAGGTCAGATGTCTGAGGGAAGCAGTCATTTAAGAAAGCTGCATCCTGACAAATACGATCACTTCCCTCCTGTTTTAGTATCTACCACAGTCTTCTTAAAGAATCTGAAACTTTACACCCCAGTGTCTGACATATACTCTCTGCCGAGTGTGTCTAGGTATGCAGGCTCGAATCAGACATGCTGTAGGGAATTTTAACCGGCCACAAACAAAACGTAGAGCCCAGTTTAGGACTTGAGAAGACCCAGTTTAGGACTTGAGAAGACCAGCTGCCCCAAGCAGGGCGTTGGAGAACAAACTAAGCCGAGTAAGATAGGCCATCTCATACGGGAAACTTCTCACTAGTCGGGAGCGAATGTTCACTTCCTAATGAGACACTTCTTGCGTTCTCTGGGATAATTGTGGGACAAGGAAGCACATACTGCCCAATGTGAATGTCCAGACAACGGCCCTTGTTAATATTTCCTACACAGTCCTGAGAACAGAAGAGCTACTTTATCTTCTAGACAAATGCCTCTTCCACTTGCCTATGCTTTATAACATTTCTCTCTTTTCCCATCTTCATACTACTGCGGTGAACCCGACAAGTAATTGTTTCTAATGAATTAACTGTCTCCTATAATTGCTATCAAACATTTCATTATGTGTTTTAAATTAAGCCAGAAGGCTGTGTCCTAGGAAGTCTTTGCTGGATGGGTTTTATTGTGGTCTTTTCAGCGGGGGTCGATATAGTTTCCCAGGATTCATGATAGCAAAAGACAGTGCCACACAATTTAAGAAAGTGCCTGAAGAGCATGGGCAGAGCCTTTCGGGTTAGCCTTGGCCATATAGACAGAATTTTGAATATGGGGTGAGCATTTTTATTGTGAATCTGGAGACTGATAATCTGACTCAAGATCCTTAGCTGGTGGATGACAGACTGGACCATATATCTGTGCTTGGATGAGAATGCAGGAGCTGTTGACCTGATGGATTTGGTTGTTGAAATACAGACTTTTTTTGTTTTTGTTTTTTTGTTTTTTTTTTTGTTTTTCGAGACAGGGTCTCACTGTGTAGCTTTGCGCCTTTCCTGGAGCTCACTTGGTAGCCCAGGCTGGCCTCGAACTCACAGAGATCCGCCTGCCTCTGCCTCCCGAGTGCTGGGATTAAAGGCGTGCGCCACCAGCGCCCGGCCGAAATACAGACTTTAGTAGGCAGTTTTAATGTAACTCAGTGCCACTTCAGCACAAAAACAGAACCTGGTGAATGGAGATGGGAGGTGGGGGAGGATGTGGACTGTAGCCTCAGTGGTACCCGACAGTGCACACCGACCCCAGCCCTTGCTTTTTACACTCCTTATAGAAGGCACTTAAGGCAGTGCTCTACCGAGTTGTAGTAGGTTTGATTGGTGTGTCCCTCTGGCATCAAAAGCTCTGTCCATCTCTTTTGTTTGTTTTTGTTTTTGTTTTTCGAGACAAGGTTTCTCAAGGTGCCTTTCCTGGAACTGGCTTTGGAGACCAGGCTGGCCTCGAACTCACAGAGATCCGCCTGCCTCTGCCTCCCGAGTGCTGGGATTAAAGGCGTGCGCCACCACCGCCCGGCAAAACGTAATTTTTTTTTGTTTGTTTTTTTTTTTTGTTTTTTGAGACAGGGTTTCTCTGTGTAGCTTTGCGCCTTTCCTGGAGCTCACTTGGTAGCCCAGGCTGGCCTCGAACTCACAGAGATCCGCCTGCCTCTGCCTCCCAGTGCTGGGATTAAAGGCGTGCGCCACCAACGCCCGCCATCTCTTTTATGTGCATCCTCTCTAGTCCACAGAGCCATTCTCTGTGGGAGTTATGATTTCTCTTGTTTTGCCATAACAAGCCTGAAGCTCAGAGTGTTTCTCTGATTATATATTGTATTTTCAGATTATAGAATAAGAGGAAAGGCATGTGAGCAGCAGGTCTGAATGAAATGAAGCCCAGGGGAATAGTGAGGTGGAGAGTTAATGAATCCGTTTGTTGTCTCCTTTTCCCTCATGACCGTGGCCCTCTGTGGCTTTCTCACCGTGCAATGGCGATCGACCTCTGACAGAAAAGCTTCAGCCTCTCATTTACTGTTCGGGTTGAATGTTCTGGGCTAGGATTGAGCAAGCCCTCAGCCCCCCACAGACCATGTCCCTGTTTCCACTTCATTATTATTTCCATTCCAGGACTGCATTAGGCCTCCGTGGCCTGTGTCTATTATCAGGCTGAATGAAAGCGGTCCGTGGTAGGTAGGTGGCCAATGGCTGGTATTGCAGTTTAGAGGTGTAGCCATGCCAAAGGTGGAAGCTAGGCCCTGAACATGATGAGTAAGCCTTGGAATATCAGATGGAAAGGGACAGTGATGAGGCAGGTGTGACTGAGGTCTAGTTAAAGAGGGCACACCTGAAAATTAATTTGTCTGGCTCTGGGGAAAATTAAAAGGCGCCATAAGAAAGGCAAGCTTTACTACAACCTGAAAGTTTGGGAGTGGAGCTGTCAATCATTCAACCTCACTCCCCTGGCCAGTGCCTGGGAAGTTCCACTGTCTGTTGACCAGAAGTCCCCCTTGTCACTTCCTCCAGATGGCCTTTTACAGACTAATTACTAGTGCTCACATTGAGCATGTGGCATGGGCACCGAACCCCTGAAAAGGCCTTTCGTGTCTGAGAACCAAGACTGAAATTGCATAGGTGAACATTAGCCCCCATCTGAGGCTGTCAATGGTCCCTTTTCCTGCCCCCATCGCTGGGAGTGATGCCAAATGGTCACCTGCCTCTGCATTCTTGACAGTCTGCCTTTCGGAGTGTGAAAAAGCCCTTGGCCAAAGAGAACAACAAAGTGATAGAGTTGATTTCAAGCTAAAGCATCAGCAATAGCTTCTAGAAAACATTAGGCTTAGAATTCCATTTTAATGTTCTTTGTGTATACCAGTATTCAAGCCCTTTTCAAGAGGGTGTGGCAAACCTAAGGTGTGGTATACTCATATTATCTCCTCTAATTATCACAGCACTTCTGGGGGGTGGAGGAAGAGATCATATCATCACTAGTTTTTAACTCAGATCCAGAGTTCAAGGACCTTGTTGGGAAACAGTCCTGATGATATGCCAGAAGAAGATACCAGTGAGTGGTGTCCAGCACGTCAGGAAGAGGCAGTAGGAAGCAGTTTGCATGTCTCTTCCAGCATGGGTTTCTCTGAAATCAAAATGAAACTACCAAATGAGTGAGTGATTTTGGCTCAAAGCTGCTATACCTTAAGAAGCCCAGGTTGTGGTATCAAGAGCTCCTTGTTCAAGGTGTTAGGATGCAGAAAGGCAATATGGCCTTCAGCTTAAGGACTTGTGCCCTGCAGCCTGAGATCTGGCTCTGCCACCCACTGCCATCTCCCAGCCGTGGGATTCTAGATCTCTCTGAGTCTGGGTTTCCTCATTATGCAATGGAGTCAGTGCTGACCTCAGGAGGTTGTGGAGGGTTGGGAGGGATGATGTGTTTGTTACACTCAGCCCTGTGGCTGACGTGCTGAATATGAGGAGCTTCTTTGGTGGAAGTTGCCTAGATCATTTAGGGTACCCTTTAGGCGGCTCCGGGGTGGTACACTGCAACCACCCACCCACCCCCAAAAGGTGTCAAACACACTAGGAACCTGTGCGGACTGATCATCAACCATCTCGTAAGATGATCCCTGCCGTTTGGCAAACGTTCTCCTAAGAAGCGTGCTTTTGTCTTTGAACAGGTCTCTGACAACTAATTCCCAAAAAAATGGGACCAGAAACGACATGTAGCCTCAGTTACTTAGGAGTTTAGAGGGTTACAGCGGCTGTGTCTGCTGTGTCCAGTTCTTCCTCAGCTACGGAACGCCCACTGACCCTGCTCCTGTGTAGCCCTCGGTAGCTCTCAGCTCTCAGCGTTTTGCTTGTGTGTTCTGCGATGTAGTCGGCTATTTTTCTGTAAATTTGACTTGTCTCTTTGATGGACACAGCCACCCTTCAATAAAAGAAGGAAGCAAAAACTGGGTGCTTCTGTCAAGAGACATGGAAGGGGAATGTGCATGAGGGAAAAAAAAAGTAATTTGAGTTAAAATGGTGTTAGTGAATATGAGCCAGGACTCCTGGCCACCCCCGGAGGCTGGAGAAGAGGACGAGTGGTCCATTTCCTGCCTTTCATTAGACCTGAAGATGCCTCTTCCACACATCAGCCTCCCTGTCTGCATTGAGACTGACCAGGAATGTCCCTTTGTCAGGCACCGACCTCCAAGCTGACTCTATCCAGGTCCCCATCAGATCCTGTCGTCACTAATATTTGTCACTGTGAGTGGCTGGTCACTGATGGTGTGACATAGTGATTAGTTTGAGAGGTGGTTTGAGGTCATTTGATGGTCACTAGTGGCCCTCTTTTCAGCACATTTGAGGTCAGTGACCTATGGCAGTTTGGCGCCTGATGAGTGTAGGCCCACCCCCAGATAGGCCATCCTGCTGGGACTCAGTCTCCTTACTGGGCAGTTCGCTGAGCCTAGGTGGACGCTCTGGACAGCGAGTGACAATGTCTCTGCTCCTACTTGGCTCTCAGTGCAACCAGATGACAAGTGACGTTCCCAGTCGGCTTCCTGTGCGCCGGGCACGAGGCTAAGCCTGTTGTCTAACTGTGATACTTACTGATGTCAAGGGGATGGTTTCTGAATTCTTTCCGTTTGCTTTTTAATAACTGTCACAAAACTAGTGAGCCATGGTAGCATGGGGTTGATTCGCTGCCGTTTGCAAGAACACATCTGTTGCCACCGAATCAGAGGTGGTTCAGATGAAGAACGCCATGAGAGCAAGAGAGAAGGCACAAACGTTTGCAAGACTGAGAGCTCGGGAGATGAAAACCAGACCGAGACCTGAGGAAAGGGGCTTTTCTCTGGCTCCCTGGGGCACAGCAGGTAGACTGCTCATCCATGTTTCTGTCACAGTGAGGGTTTCGGGGCTGGTTGTTCTAACATCTCTCGATGTTGGCCAATGACAGAATTTGTTACAAGTGATTTTTGTCCTCTGTGACCCAAAGACAAAATTTTGAAATCATTTAGGAAAGCCAAAGGATCAACGGTCCTTAACGGTTTTTCTGTGGCCATCATTCCCGTGGTCAGACTTCTGCTGCCAGGGGGAATGAGCTAAAAGGCCACCTTACACCCCACCCCACCCCACCCCCCCACCCCCGCGCGCAACCATGACTCTGTGCCCTACTGTGTAGCACGTAAGCTGTCTTCCTTTCTGTAAGAACAAATCACAGTGATAGTCTGACATGTTCTTCACTGAGCCACGTCCTTCCTGAGTGTGTTAAAGGATATTATTGGGAGCCACTCCTAACATTTCCTTAAAGATCTCTTTATTAAAATCACCCTTTCTTGGCTGGCCAAACAGTCTTGCACTAAGAGGAAAAATGAGTGAACAAAGCAAGTGTTTTCATTGAGGTCCCTATCTGGGTGTAACGCTTTTGGCCTCCCGGTCCACTCAGGTGTTGGACTAAGGAGCCCTGATCCTGGTGTAGACTCGGGAAGACCCTGGAAGTGGGGGATGGGAGCTGTCGGAGCTCACACTGTAAGCTGGGTGCACAGGCCAGCATGAGGACAGGCCTGAGTGTGAATGGACCACAGGGCCTCTAGAGCAGGAAGCCGGGCAGGCCAAGGCACTCACGGAAAAGCTCTTATCTAAACAGGGGTGGCCCAGGACTCTGGATCCCCTCCACCATTGTCCAAGGAGCTGACCCAAAGCTTACCTACAGCCCCCCGAACGCTCTTCACGGCCCCACCCCCTCATTTTGAGACAAGAAGTCATTTTCAGTATGGCCTCTAAGGCGTCACAAGGTCTCTCAATAAAGTCCCCTTGGCCTGACCCCATGACCACCCTGAAGGCCCAGGCTCTCTTCCTGAGCCCAGGGAGCAGGAACCATTTTGTCTAAACACACCTCCAACCCCACGCCTCTTCTGCCAGCATCCTCTTCATTTGTTTTGAGGGAACGTGAGGAGGGGGAAGAGCGTTGGCAGAGTCTACCAATCTGTTGCTTCAGGCTCGCTATCACCAGTGTTTTGACACAACACCCACGGCAGCAGTGAGATGTTTACATCAGACCCTCCTGCAGCACGGAGGCCGGCCGCAATGGCGACCTCAACCAGCCTGGCCCTTGGGCGTGCCGTCTGGCTGCCCTCCAAGCAGTTTTTCTTTTCCTTTCTGGATTTCGTTTTGTTTGTTTTAAAGACATTTTGCAGCCTCAGTTTTCTCTTTGTTGCTTCGCTGCCCTTTGGTTTCCTTACTCGAAATGATTCTGGTTTTGTACAGTCTAACCATGGTTGGCACGAGCCATGAAATCTCGTTAAAATCAAACAGATGAGCGCAGCCCATGCCCATCCTCATATTTCACTGTCCGGAGCAGAATCGAAGAAAGAAGGAGAATATTTGATTTGGGGGCTTTGAAGAACTTTCTAGAACTTGCTTTTTCTTCCTTGATAAGTTTTAGATACATATTTAATACACTGGGCAATGATTCAGGTTTAATATAGGCATTCGGTAGGTATTGGGGTACTCAGCTCTGCTCCCTCTATCCCTACTCTGGGGGTACTCAGCTCAACACTGCCCCCTCTGCTTCTGCCGCAGGGGTACTTAGCTCAGCACTGTCCCCTCTATCTTTACCCTGGTGTACTCAGCTCAGCACTGCCCCCTCCACTCCTGCCGCAGGGGTGCTCTTTAAAGTGCTGGAGTCTCATTAAACTAGGTGGACTTGTGTCCGCTCCTCTCAGCCCTGAGACGGTCACCCAACTTCTCGAATGAGAGGACCGCTTCTTCAGTGGCTAAAGCCCATGCAGCTCTCCGTCTTCGGACTCCAGCAGACACACCAATCCACCCTCCAAAGAAAGGCAAGACTAGACCCAAGTTGTAGGTGGGAGGAAAGATGGGAGGCCTGAGGAAATTTGAAACTCAAAGTTGTTCAGAACCAGCATAAGAGACAATGCGCAGGTGCTCCGGGGTGCACACTCTACACCATCCTTGTGAGTGTTAGAATCACGGGAATGGACTTGACTTCAGGAGCTGTAGAATTTGTCAGCTCAGTGAGCAATAAATATATAAGATGAAACTGGAGCCGGGCAGTGGTGGCACACGCCTTTAATCCCAGCGCTCGGGAGGCAGAGCCAGGCGGATCTCTCTGAGTTCGAGACCAGCCTGGCCTACAGAGAGAGATCCAGGACAGGTACCAAAACTACACAGAGAAACCCTGTCTCGAAAACCAAAAAAGAAAAAAGATGAATCCGCACACACTGAGATGAGAGATGTTCATTAAAACCTGAAAAGAAGCTAGCCATGCCAGGCAGTGGTGGTGCAAGTCTTTAATCCCAGCACTTGGGAGGCAGAGGCAGGCAGATCTCTGTGAGTTCGAGGCCAGCCTGGTCTCCAAAGCGAGTTCCAGGAAAGGCGAGAAGAAGAAGAAGAAGAAGAAGAAGAAGAAGAAGAAGAAGAAGAAGCAGAAGCAGCAGAAGCAGCAGAAGCAGCAGCAGCAGCTGGCCATGTCGTAGAGGCAGGGGTGGGGGGTGGGGGGGGGGGGTGGGGTGGGGAACCTTCAAAAAAGGCAAAACTCTCCAACGTCATAACGGTGTTAATAAAGAGCTGAAGGCATTCTTGATACACACAGAGAAGCATTGCGGGGCTGGGAAGATGGCTCAGCTGGTAAAAGGCACTTGCCTCACAGGCCTAACCTCCCGAGTTCAATCCCTGGAACCCATGTAAAAGCGGAAGGAAAGGACGGACTCTGTATAGCTATCCCCTGACCTCCATATGTGCTCTGTGGCCTGCGCACTTGAGCAAACTCAAACATACAACAGTTAATAAATAAACAAATGTACAAATAAATAAATAGGTGAATAAATAAGCTTCTTTTTTTTTTTTTTTTTTGGAAAGAGCCCTAGAGTACAGGGACTTCTTGGTACATGATGAGAATCTGTGGGTGTCGCAGTCCACGAGGTGGAAGGGTTAAGTCTGATTTTCGGAAATGTGCCTGAAGGGAAAACAGGTTCTGTGGGCCGCAGTACAGTTGGGATGGGAGCTTTGACTTGCATTGCTGGTCTCTGTTGGCCCAACCTGCCTCCTGTTTGGGGTTATAAGAGAGCCAGGAGGGAACAGGGCAAACTCATCCCCACAAAGAACCCAGCCTAAAACACCGAGGTCTCTGTCACCTGCAGAGAGGGCAGCAGTCCCCACTGTGTCAAGAGAGTGACTTTGGAGCTAGGAACTTAGAGCAGTCCCACTTGGAGTCAGACAGACTGGCATGTAGAGCCCAGCTCCGTTATGTCGGTCCCTAATTGGCTGACTTCTTTTAATTTATTTATATCAGTCTCTGATCCTAACGAAGTTGTGCAACCCCAGAGCAGCGGACAGAGGTGACACGAACCCATGCTTGCCCCCAGAATTATTTTCCTTTCGTTGGTTATAAATACCTCCGGCCCATTGTGCTTGACACGCTGTATGCAAATAGAGGCGGGAGTCCTGATGCTCATTAGGAAAAGACAGGGGCTTGGAGTACAGCAGAGGACAGAGCGAAGCCGGGGACAGTGGCCTTGTCCAGAATAGTGCATGGGAGCTTTCTTATCTCTCTGTGGCAGGAGCTGCCGGGGGCTTCCTGTGGGAAGCCGGGAGCAAGCTCTGCTTTCCTCTTCTTGTTCGGCTTCCGCCTCCCTCAAGACTGTTCCCAGCACCGTGGTTATCTTTGTATCTTCAAACATGGCACAATCTACTTCCTCAAGAGCTTGATGTATTCTTAAGACTTAGGCAAGCGCCCCTCCCCCCAGTCTCTTTTCAAGTGTGTTATAGAGGCAGGTCCTCAATGACATTCTATTTTTATGGTTCAGTGACAAAGAGGGAGAAATAATAGCCCCGAAATTAGAAGAGAGCCACAGGACCTGTCCTTTTCATTCGGAGGACCCGGCAAGCAAGTGGAGTCTACAGTTTCCCCAGGAGGGCGTGAGCCTGGGTAAATGCCCTTAGAGGCAAGGTTGGTGGTGGGGGAAGGGGTCGGAGGCCTGTGGTCCCAGGTGAGCTGACTCTCTTTCCCCTGGGAAACGACTGGACTTCCTTTGCTCAAACATATTTCTTTGCATTTCCTGCAGATGAATTTTAAGATCTTTGAGGCAGCCTCTCCTCATCTTTTCCAATGCTTTGGGGGCGCAAAAGAAGGTACCCGAAGCCTTCTCTTGCAATCAGGAGAGAACCTGAGTGAGGGCACATGAGCAAGTCCAAGCCAGGGTGGATACACAAACTGCGCATGCTCCTGTGTGCACCCGAGGCTGTGGCAAGGGTGGGCAGTCACTCACTCGCAGGTCGCGATACCAATGCTGCAGCCTAAAAATCGGAATATTGATCATGAAAACAAGGGAGCATGACATTTATCTATCATCTTGGAACTCTATTGCTGAAAGGTTTCTAACAGAACAGGAAAATGTGTATTTTCTCCTTGGTTCTGTTTCGTTATACTAATCAGTGAGAGCAAAAATGTTCACTTCTGTTACCTGGCAATTACAAAAATCAGTTAGCAGAAACCTCATAAGCGTTCTAAGGAAGGATCAGCCCTGGTTCTTTTTTATTTTAAATCTTTGCGTTTAACTATAAGGTGGTGGTGGTGGTGGTGGTGGTGGTGGTGGTGGTGGTGGTGGTGGTGGTAGAAACGGAGACATTTGGAGAGATCGTAACATATGGACCTGGCACAGACATTCAATCCTTGAACCTAGTTATAAAAGTGGCACTGTGGTTGTATAGAAGATGTGTATATTCTTTAGAGATCCGCACTGAAGCATGTATGTCCAACTATGAAAACTGGGCAGTGGTGGGCAGGGGCATGACTCAGTGGTGGAACACTCATGTAGCCTGAGGCCAGGGCTCCATCCTTAGGAACACACACACACACACACACACACACACACACACACAGGCAAATAAATTGCATAACCATATCTTTATGTAGTGGTGGGATAGGCTGGGGACTCAGGAGCAGGTGAGTCGGGGACAGGAGACAGTTCCGGGTCATATAAGGGAAGTGGGAGAGCCTAAGCCCACAGATGTTAGCCTGGAGTCACGTCCCAGAGCGAGGCCCCTGACAGATCTCCTGCGCTCTCTAGCCCTGTCTCTCTTACTTGCTGTGCTCCCACAAAGCCATCACTGCTCTGGGCTGCTTAGGTCCTCCACTCATGCCTTCTAGAACCAGGTTTAAAACTCCTCCTCATCTGCCCGTCATGTTCAAATTGTGACCAGCAAGCCTTCTGCTCACCAAAAGTTCTAGACCAGCTGGTAAGAGTACAAGACAATTAAATGCTTAAAAAGGGGGATAGGAGCTGGAGAAATTTCTCAGCAGTTAAGAGCACCGGCTGCTCTCGCAGAGGACCGGGGTTCAATTCCCAGCACCTATAACCATCCACAACTCTGGCTCCAGGGATCTGATGCCCTCTTCTGGCCTCCACGGGCACAGGTATACACATGTCACACAGACCCACGCAGGTAAAACACCCATCCACCTAAACTAAAAATAGATAAACCTTAATCTAAATATTAAAAGAGAGAGTCATAGACTTTAAAAATCAACACTGTTACCACGTTCCTTTGATAATTAAACACTTGAAGCCCAAGAAGTTAAGGCCTTGCTCTGATAACACCAAACTTGGAGAGAAATTAACTAAATTAAATCAACGACTCCAAGATGTTTGTTTCCATGGATACTTACTTAGCTCTGGGGGGGGGAAAGATTATCTACCTCACTAAATATTATGACTTACAGCCACCCTGCACAGACAGATGTGACATGCCACTATTACCTCAGGGTCTCCATTCACTAATGTAACACCCCCCCCACCACCATCACCCCACACACATTTGCATGTTACTTCCGCCCACGAGGAGCTAACTAAAACCCAGGCATTAAATATCCCAACATGTATTTTCTTTACTATTTAGATCAGGAAAGGTGTATGATAGCACGCTGTTGGAGCATCTCCCTATTAGGTAGATACGGTTGCTATTTTTAGTTCCTAAATAAGAGGAGAGGGCTTCAGACAAAGACTCTCTTAAAGTCTGTGGCCTTCCCCCTAAGGACGTTTCCCCGACTCCGTCTCACTTGTTGTGGCTCACTGTTCTGTGCTGAAGGCAGCGTGGTGATGACTTCCTCTTTTTCACAGGTATGACTTGTGTTCCGAGAGTGAAGAGTCCTTCATCCTGGATCCTGACAGCAACATAGGAAACAGAATTGAGAGCATCACTCAGCGCATGATGGTCATAGAAGGAACCAATAAGGTACCGTTTGTATGAAGCGAGTGTGGGGATAGTCTCAAAACACGCTCTCGGCTCCTGGTTCTGAGTTTATTAGACCCAGAAGTAATTCAAAAGTTCAAAACTCAGGGAGAATGAGAATCTCCTAGGTGTGTCTTCATGAAACCATACATTAAGATTACTCAAGTTGTGATACTTCCCTGACTGAATTCTTCAGACTCCTGAGCCTCCCTTCTTCCTTTCCCCCATGTATATGTCCATGCTTGTGTGTGTGTGCCATGTGTGTACAATACCCTCAGAGCCCAGATGAGGGCGTCAGACTTCCCTGAAGCCAGAGGTACAGGTTGTGAGCGTCTTCTCTCATCCACCCATGTGAGTGCTGGGAACGGGAATTGAACTTGGGTCCTGTGCATGAACAGTACATGTCCTTAACCACAGAGCCATCCCTCCAGCCTGGAGAACTCATTCTTAATAAACACCAGGCTGGTGCACATCAGTGGCTCCCATCCCAACTAGACATTTGAGCCTCTACATCTTTGGGGTGGGACCTGGAGTCCACACAAGTGCTGGGATTAATACCACGCACTACCAGGTGATTCCAGCCTACAACTGTGCCTGGGTCCTGCTGGTGTACGGAAAGTGGGATTCTAGGAAATAAAAACTAGTACAAGGCTTCCACCCAAAATTCAACATTTCTGTCTCATCAAATATCATCTGTCCTTGTGTCCCTGCCAGGTGAAGTCTAGGCTGGGGGTGCAAACACACGTCGTCTATCAAGGTTCCCCAAACTAACCGGTCTGGTGTGTATTTCCCCTTCCACTCTTGTACAATCCGCTTTCTCCTTTCCCCTCTGAGCCTGGGAAAGAGCTGGCACCCTGTGAATCAGACGGCCTAGTGGGCTTGTGAATCAGGAAGCTTTCCCCCTTTGAAGTAGGGAAGGATGTGCTTAGAAAGCAGCTATTGGTGGGCATGAGGCTAGCAATGCTCTGAAAAACAAATCAAATAGCTCCTTGCCAACTTCTATTTATACATGCTTGTCTTGATCTGAAGTAGAGATTGTTCTATAAATCCCACTGTCTATTCAAGTAGGGTTATACTTAAAATATCCATTTATTCTGCTGTGTCCTTGAATTAGAGAATGAAATGCAGATATAACATTCTCTGTGTAGGATTCAAAAACGATAAATAAATTCTGCATTCTTCTTTTCTCTTGTAAAGACTTATTTGTTTTTATTTTATGTGTATTCGGGTTTTGCCTGCATGTGTGTATGTGCACCACAAGCATGCAGTGCCCTTGGAGGCCAGAGGAGGGCGCTAGATTCCCAGAAACTAGAGTTACTGATGGTTGTGAGCCGCTGTGTAGGTGCTAGGAACCGAACTTGAGTCCTATGCAAGAACAAGTGCTCTCTACCACTGAACCATGGCTCCAGCTGCCCCCATCTCCCACTTTTGTCTCTCTCTCTCTCTCTCTCTCTCTCTCTCTCTCTCTCTCTCTCTCTCAAAGACAGGGTCTTACTCTAACCCTAGCTGACTTGAAACAAACTCACAGAGCTGCACCTGTCTCTGCCTCCTGAGTTCTGGGATTAACGGTGTGCCACAGCCAGCCCTGAATTTTTTTAGTCTCTAAACCTTTCTGAAGACGCTAATGTCAGCATCCCTTTTTTGGCAAGCCAGAGTGGTTTTCCCCATTTTAAACTTGGACAGCCCAAAGCCACACAGCATAAAAGGATAAAGAAATTCAAACCAAAGTCTCTTGATTCAAAACTCTGTACTCTCGTGGCCAACGAAGCCAAAACAATTAACAAGTCCATTTGTGTGACACTGCCAACAGCCACTTGCTAAGGATTTAGGAATTTTTTTTTTGACACAGCAGCAGTTGGGGTGGTTTATAGCCTCCCCTCCAATGGCATCTAGCCATTGGTGAAAGACTTTAATGACCAAGTTAGATGAGAGGGAATTCTATAAACTTGCTTGTTTGGTTTGGGTAGAAACTGTTCATGAACACTAGAGAGCAAATTAGTGCTGTCACAAAATTCTAGCAGATTTCTCAGGTGACATCACTGATGTCCATGCATTTGTCCCTTCTTCCTGGCCACACCGGCAAACTCACAAAGAGAACTTATGAGCGTGGTTTCAGTGGGATTTCTAGTTTATTTTCTCACCACAAAAATATATAGTGAGCAATAAAACTGAATGGGATAACACTGGTTGAGATTCCTGATGGGTATGAATTCATGTAGTTACCTGACTCCATCTATAATGCCTGCTAGTAAAAGATCTGGTGAGAGCAAAGTACTCTTGGCTGAGATTAAAAAAAAAAAGTCTACCCCAATTTTCCACTCAGGCTGGAAATAAATGCATTGTCCTGTAGTTGTGTAGTTAAGCTAAAGATTTCTGATATGAACTTCTGTGCACAGTTGGCATTTGTACCGCCTGGCCCGCATTCAGGAGGCACAGGGTCAGATTCCTCCTCCTTCCATCTGGATAGCCAAAGATGTCCGCATCTCTCAGCTCCTCCAGAGAAATGGAGTTAGCGGTGTTTATCTTCCCTAGCTTCCTGTGGTAAGGATGAAGTGACCTGGGGAGGAAGCCCTCTACACACAGGACTTCAGCAACATGACTACCACACACGCTGCAATGTAATCCCCCAAAGGCCACAGTCACATAGAGTGAAGGATGTCTATTCAAGAGCGTTGGTGTTATAAAACTTCAATGGTCTTCATAAAGGAAGTGGAAATAAACAGAGTACAGATCCTTCAGGCAGTTGCTGATACCATTATGCTGGAAATAGTTGATTTCATGTTCTGGGTCTAGGAGAAGTTACTGCTTTTAGTTTTAGCATTAATTAATGAATGTTTGTGTTGGGGGAAGAAAAAGCTATCCTTCATTTGACAGTTACAAGCATGGTTTTGCTGTTTCTAAATTGCATGCAATGTTCTTTGGTTGGTTGGTTGGTTTTGTTGTTGTTGTTTTTGAGACAGGGTTTCTCTGTGTAACAGCATTGGCTGTCCTAGAACTCACTTTTAGACCAAACTGGCCTTGAACTCACATAGATCCATCTACCTCTGCCTCCAGAGTGCTGGGATTAAAAAGGCGTGCAATATTCTTTGCAATTTAGGCCTCTTGCTGCTTTGGTCCAGTTTGAAGTCCCACAACAATTGCTCGTTCACAGTCACACCACAGCTTTGCCCGGCAATACTCCTCTGTGGATTGGTGTAGGTGGGGGAGCTTTCACACTGGGAGCCCTGGGGAGTTTCAGGAGTTTTTGGGTTTTTTGTTGTTTAGGTCAGTGAAGGGCATAGAGGGAAATAAAATTCCAAAATTCAATTTCCTTGTTGGCAAGGTTTGGCCCACATTTGTAAGTGGCTAAAAGCAAGTGTTGAATTTTCATGTTGCTCAAATAAATTGCCAAGTCTGGAGGTTTGTGGATCTAAAATCAGAAGTGGACAGAACCCTGTGTTGATTTTGTAAGGCTGGAGAATGGGGACAGTCTGGCTGCAATAGTGACATTGCTGTGGACTTGTGTGAGGGGACAAAAGGAAGTGTCTAAATATCCTGAGACAATCCCATGGTATATACAGTCATACTAACCACAGAACTATGGCTTGTGGTCCAGTTCCCACACAGCCCCTGGTTCTGCTTTCCCATCACATCTTCAGATTAAAATCACCATTCCATAAATAGATTTTTTTAAAACTTTTGCTGTGGAATATTTGTTTACACTGTGAAGATGTGTCTTTGCCAAGGCACCTTCTGATTGATTTAATAAAGAGCTGAATGGCCAATAGCTAGGCAGGAAGAGGTCAGGCGGGACTTCCAGGGACAGAAAGGACTCTGGGAAGAAGAAAGGCAGAGACCTGAGGAGATCGGAAGAAGCAGGAAGAGAGGTAACAGCCATAAGTCACATGGCAGCACATAGATGAACAGAAATGGGTTAATCTGAGTTATAAGAGCTAGTTAGAAACAAGCCTAAGCTATAGGCTGAGCTTTTATAATTAAAAGAAGTCTTTGTGTCATTATTTGGGAGCTGGGGGGGGACAGAGAAAGACTGGTTACAAACCCTTGTTCTAGAAATTAGGCTGAATTCACATTACCTCTGTTCAGACTATTCCATGAGGCTCAAGCAACATTGTAACATTACTAAGGCTTCACAAACTGGAAGGAATGTGAAGAAATACAAGCTTACAGTTTTGGGGGGGCTTTTTGTCTTTTTGTTTTTTGAGACAGGGTTTCTCTATGTATTCCTGGCTGTCCTGGAACTTGTTTTGTAGACCAGGCTGGCCTCGAACTCAGAGATCTGCTTGCCTCTGCATCCCGAGTACTGGGCTTAAAGACATGCACCACTATGTCCAGCTTCTGGTGAGAATTTTGATGAGTATCCCTGGGTCATAGAAAAGGACCCCGTAACAAGCGCAAATCCTTTAAGAATGCAGTTATGCTGGACTGGAAACCTTATTGAAAAGTTGTCAGCCCCAAACTAGCTCACCAACAGAAGGGTTTTTATCTCTTTCAATGCTGTAATTTGTGGTTTGTCCTCTGTAGAAGGCCCCTGTGGACTTTTAGTCGGTGTGAAGGAGTTGTTATCTCTGACTGAGTCAAGTGTGTGGATCCCCTCATCATAGGCTAGCCTAGTGCTCTGCCTTCATGGCTGGTCCTCAGTTCTCTTTCATTTGTTTTCATTTGTGGAGAACGAGAACTAATTCTGGAATGGATACGTCTTGAGATGTCCTTCTAGTGTGCCCTAGAAAGTAAACGATTACAACTCTAAATTCCTGTTACATCTCAAATCTTTGGCACTTTCTCTTCTAAAGTATGAAGGGGATACTTTGGTGTTCTGTTCGGCTTTTCCCTTTTCCCCGGTGGTTGTTTTTAGCATCAATCAAGCTGGTCCCTTTAACACAAGGGACTCATGCAGCCTTGCTTACTGTCTCAGGAGAAGCTGTCTTCTAGTCCAGCCAAAGGAGGCTGAACACAGTCACACTTAAGCTCCTGCCCCTGACCTGACCTGGCGTATAGTCAGCAAATAGCTTCCATGCGGTTTGAGACAGGGTCTCACTATGTAGCCCTGGCTGGCCTGCCTCAACACGTAGACCAGGCTGGCCTCCAACCCACAGAGATTCACTTGCCTCTGCCTCCTGTCGCTGGGACTAAAGGCGTGCGCCACCACACCCGGCTGATATCTTTGATGTTCTATGAAAAGATATTTAGTTTTATAACTTTAAAACATATTTGCTAGAAAAAGAGTATTCTAGAAGGGAAGTAACTTTTAGTAAAGTTTACCATAAGTTTTACATTTCACTTTATGGTAAAAAGTTTTTTCTCCGGTTAGAACCTTCTCAGTCACCCAATCATTTCAAATCATACACTTAAAAATAAGTTTTCGAGGGCTGGAGAGATGGCTCAGAGGTTAAGAGCACTGACTGCTCTTCCAGAGGTCCTGAGTTCAATTCCCAGCAACCACATGGTGGCTCACCACCATCTGCAATAAGATCTGGTGCCCTCTTCTGGACATACATGCTGTATGCATAATAAATAAATAAATCTTTAAAAAAAAAAAAAACAAGTTTTCGATTTGTGTGAAAATCTATCCCAGAAGGAAAGCAGCATTTAGCTCCTATCACCGATAGCTGTGGATTAAAGCGGCTGCTTTCAAGGAAAATCCATTTCAAATGGTTTCAAAGACCCTTGTCGACAGCTTCTGTTACTCAGTGCTATGAGTTTGGGTGGGTAAGTGATCACAGATGAGAGAGTGTGGGTTCTGGAGTTCTACACATCAGGTCAGCTCTTCCAGGCCTGTCTGTGGTCTCTGGTGTCTTGGGGTTCTTCATTTAGCCCCTAGAAGCCTTGATTGCCTTATTTATCTAACAGACTGGTATCCCCATCTCATAGGGCTAAGATTAAATGAGATATTGCTGTCCAGTACGTATCCATGGCAACATGAAGACCTCCCCATCACAAAGAAATAATAAACACTCCTGCCAACATCATTTCAACTTTAACAGAAACCATGGTGAGGTTCAGTTTTGGAGGATGCCTTCCTGTGTATAAGGTGTCTTGTTTTGGAAGGCATCATTCAGGCAAAGAAAAAGAATATTTGAACTATATTTGTTTCTCCATGATACACTGTATGACATGGATTCATATCACCCCTGGGCATCTCAGCTTTATTCTCTGATTACATGAAAAGTCTGACATATCCATCTATAATGGTTGCAACCAATTCCAGACAATCTGGGCGGGTTTGTGTGTTTGTTTGTTTGTTTGTTTGTTTGTTTGTTTGACTTTATGTATATGAGCGTTTTGAGCATACATATGTCTGTACACCATGTGCATGCCTGGTGCCCATGGAGGCCAGAAGAGGGCATCAGATCCCCCAGACCTGAAGTTACAGACCATTTTGGGCCACCATGTGGGTGCTGGGAATCAAACCCTGATCCTCTGCAAGAACAAGTGCTCACACCACTGAGCCATCCCTCCAGCTACACTGTGTGCAGCTCTTACACGTGGCAAGCACACACATGAAGGCTGACTTCCCCTTGCCACAGAACATACCTCCTCGGTTGCTCTGAATTCAGCAAAATCCAAGTCATTTTAAGAACAGCACAAATGGGACTTACAGAGGCAGGAAGTGACTGTCTGAAATGTCAGCGTCTCAAGCCAGCAGAAATGGGCTTCTGCTTACTTACTGAACAAAGATTTAAATAAGAATAAGATTTAAATCCAAAGATTTAAATAAGTCTACATGGGTCCTTTAGGATTAACAGTCAGAGCTTACTTCATAAGAAAGTTGGGCTTCTGCTAGCCGCAAGAGAGGAAGGCCTCTCAGTTCAGCCACTCGGTTCTGATCATCCTGTGAAGAGCTTGGACATACCAGCGCCCGGACTCCCAAGACCACACAGGGGCTTACAATGTCCTTGGTCATCTCTTTGTCCTTCCAGCTGCCACCAGCTAATGGTTCCCCTCACAGTGCCCCCCCCCCGCCCCCCAGCAAGCTTGTCCTGTCACAGCTTTCCACATCTTCCATCACTCTTGTTAGTATGGATAATAATTAAGAAGGTGGCTATCAGAACTCATCAGCTCCCACTCTCCATTAAAATTAACCATCAAAATAAAGAAAGAGACAGCTGAACTTCCTTTCAGACTCTTCTGCACCGGCCTCCCGCTCTGCAAAAGAGAAAGCATTTATCGGAACCTGAAGTAGTGAATGGTTCCAAACACTTTTAAAAGTCGTTGGCCGTGGGAATTGCTGTACCCTCTCTGTCTTCCTATTGACACCCTGGCCATGCCTTCACAGCCCCGTGGTTAATGTCCCAAAAAAATCACCTATTTCCACCCTCTTCATTATCTAGAATTTCTATAACACACAGAGGATCTATGCATGGATATGATTAAGTGGATACATCCAACGATCAGGAAACCATGTGGGGGAAATGGAGAAAGGAGTTTACTGGCTAAAAACACTGAGCATACTTGTAGTCTTCTTTGCAGATTTACTTACTATATTTTATGTATAAGAAATGTTCTGCTTCCATGTATGTATGTGTACCACATACATGTCTGGTGTTCACAAAAGCCAGAAGAAGGCTTCAGAATCCCTGGAACCGGAGTTACTGATGGTAGCGAGCCGCCATTGGGTGCTGGGAACTGAACCCAGGTCCTCTGCAAGGCAACAAGTGCTCTTAACCACTGAGCCATCTCTCCAGCCCTTGTTTTTAGTCTTCTTGGTCTGTAGATTTAAACAGTGCCTTAATTTCTTAGAGGAGTTAAGAGACCACACATAAAGTACCCACCGTGTTGCTTAACCACTCAGAAAAGGTTAAGAACCTTCTCCAAAGCCAGTCCCTTACAGGAACACTCGCTCAGGAAAGTGCCTGAGCCTCACGTGGCGTGATCTTTTTCATCAGCCATGTGAGGACATCAGGATATCTAACTCATCTAGAATCCTGAGAACAGCACCACAATCCTGCAGCCCATGACCAGTCTGGGACACAGACCACTATTTCTAAGTAACTGGATCAATTTTTATGTGTTTGTTTGTAATCTGAAGTATTAAAAAGTAGCTTAAAAATTTTTTTCATTACCTATTGGTAGAATGGTAGCAGTCTGCCCATATTTCCAATTTCTTCCTTTAAAGGAAACAGTGGATGTCTTTAAGCTGTCTAAATTTTCACCTCATTATTACAGTAGACATCATTTAGTTTGAAAAGTACTTTCAAGTTGATATCAACTTGACCACTGCCTGGGGACAGTCCTGCTAAATCACAGTGTGAAAAATGTCAGTTTATATCTTCGTTTTTTGTAGACTGAGAATGTATAATCTGCAAACACACACACACACACACACACACACACACACACACACACACACACACACAACTGTCTTAAATTCTCAGCTTCCCATCTCCTTCATGACAATGAGGGCTGCAGACCACATCCTTGAGCATCGATGAGAAATGGCTGAACCACCTTTCCTTCTTCCGTCATGCTCACGTCACACGCCCACACTAACGCCTCCTGTGACCAGCTGGCACCCATGCTTTCAGGTCACCCAAACAAGGAAAGGCCTGGGCCTCACCTGTTCCCCTCACAGATGTGAACTGACCACCTCATGGTGGGACGTGCAATCCCACACCTCAGCGTCAGGTCTCTGATTGTTATGCCAGCAGACTGAGATAAGCCTGAAACCCAGAGTCGGATGTCATGGGCTCCGGTCTCCTGAGGACCTGCTTTCCTGTTATTTTTCTGTTCGTGCTGGGGCTCCACGGGCAGAGAGCTCCAGGGTGGCTACCACGCCTGCCTGCAATGCCCTCTTTAAAGCCTACGTGAATGGAAGAGCTGAATCACGCCAGCCCAGTTGCTTAGGGCTGTTCTGAAACCTCTCTGTCCCCTGGCTAAACTTTGTCTCTCTTTTACAGACGGTTAGCACCTTGGTGGTGGCTGACTCGAGAACTTCTGGAATCTACAGCTGCAAGGCCTTCAACAAAATAGGGACTGTGGAAAGAAACATAAAATTTTACGTCACAGGTAAGCTATACTTGACTCCGCCTACAGAGAGACTAGGCGGCCTCAGTCTCTCTTCAACCCTCTTTGCTTTTAACGTGATTTTTTTTTTAACATTCCGTAGATGCGTCAAGCCATGAGCAAACACCCCTTTCCTTGCCCTCAGGAATAGAATTCCACAACAGCGTTGGCTTCTCCAAGGAGCCCCTTCCCCGAATTCTCTCTCAGTTGTGTCTATGTCTCTCTCCTACACTGGATTCTAAATTTGGGGTCCTATATGCTCACTTTTGGAACCCCTTCGGGACCTACTCCTGGGTCTGACACCTGGCTCACCCCCAGCCCTTAAGAGGTTAGAGGTTGTTGTTGTTGTTGTTGTTGTTTTGGTTTTTTGGAGGAGGAATTGTTGGTTTTTTGTTTTATTTTGTTTTGGGTTTTTTTGTTCTTGTTTTTGTGGGGGTTGTTTTTGTTTTTGTGGGGCCTTTTTTAACTTTGAAGTTCATAGTTGAAGTAGTTCAGACCTTTGGGGGACTGAGACTCTCCTGTTGAAATCCCAAACCGAGCTTTCTTCCTTGTAATTAATGGGCTATTTTTTCAGCATTTAGGGATTTTTCATTTTAAACCTGATGGTCTCTGCAAATCTTAAAACCTGCAAGGTACATGAGTGGCACTCCCTGTGTCCCTCCACAGGTTCAGGAAGGAAATAAGTAACTCAAAGTCTCAAAACAATTGCCTGGCTCTACGCTCCCCCAATTTCTGAGGAAACCCGGGCAGTCTGCCAACCCTCTGGAAACTTCACACTGCATGGAGCAGGCTGCTGACACTGCCTAGAAGTCTCCAGAAAGAACTAAGCAGGACTAATTTCATGAGACAGTTTGGGTTGTTTAATGACAGGAGCCTGTGACCAGTGAGCCAAACCCTCAGGAATTTAGGCCATGGAGACACCCTGAAGGTCATTCTCATAGGTCAGATCTGGACAGTGCCCCTGCATTTCCTGGAGAGAGAATGCCACAGCAAAGCCCCCCTAGACCGAGGCCTGGTTCCCACCTTCTCACCTTACAGGGACAGAAAGGTGTGGATCCTTTGTGTCCACTCCCAGCAGGAAAGGCCTTTGCTGGGAAAGGATTCTTACAAAGATTTCACTCAAATTAGTCTGCGAGTAAATTCAGGTCCTTCGGACTAATTAAATACAAAGGTTTGCATTGTTCTTGTATTTAGCTGGGAACAGGTTTTTACAATCTGAATCTGTAGTCAAAGCGTGTGTGGTTTGGAAGATGGACGATGGGACAGGGCCTTCTGTCTTGAACTTCCAACACATCTGTGTTGAGCAGTCGACTAGCTGCAATGATTGACAGCACTCACTGAGGAGCAGTCCATGTCAGCCTGACATGTCAGCACAGACCCAGGTCTCCCAGGAGAAAGGAGGCCATGTATCAGCTTGTGCATGTCCTAGAATCGCTATGCATCAGCAGCAGTAATATGCTGTCTGCATTTACTCTTTGGGATCACCACTGTCCGACAGATGGAAGGCACGTCTGTAACTTACACGCTTCCAGGGGCTGCAGAGATGGCTTAGTGGGTAAGGGGACTTGTGCTCTTGCAGGAGAGTTGGGTTTGGTTCCCAGCACCACGCCAGGAGCTCACAACTGCCTAAAACTTCACTTCTGGGTGATTCCATTTCCTCTTTCTGGTCTCCATGGCAACTGCACACATATGTGCATATCCACAGACAAATACACATAAAATAAAAAGAAAGGAAATCTTTAAAAAAAATTTCTAGTGTTCACTTATTCTGTAGAATAACGTTTTAGAGTCTGGGAGATGGTGGCACAGGCCTTTAATCTCAGCACTTGGGAGGCAGAGGCAGGCAGATCTCTGAGTTGGAGGCCAGGCTGGTCTACAGGACAAGTTCCAGGACAGCCAGGGATAAACTGAAAAACCCTGTCCCAAAACAACCCCCATTAGAAAAAACAAAAACAATGACTTTATTTAAGTCAGTGTATCTAAAATACTATATTATATTTTTAATATGTAGTCAACATTTCAGGGATGGTCTTCCTGGTGATTGAACCTAAGACCTCACACAGATATTTTACCACTGAGCTATGCCTACAGCCCTGTGTTCAAGAGAAAAATAAAGAACACAGACAGAGAGACAGACACATACACACATACACACACACACACACACACACACACACACACACACACACACACATACACGCATGCACTCTCACCCCACTGCTCTGATTAAATTTTAATCAATTTAAAATAAGTGGTATAAAATTCAGGCTTTCACTCACACAAACCATTAGCCAGTAGTCCAAAGTCGTGTGTGGCTGAAAGGGTCCTGTATTGTACCGTCAGCTCTAACAAAGCCGTGTGTAACTAAAAGAGTTTATGTTGTACTGTCAGCTCTAAGCCTCTATAAAGAAAACAGAGCCTGAGGAGCAGCAGGCTGGGGGAGAATGTGAGCAGAGAGAGGGAGGAGGCTGGGCTCACCCCTGTGTGTTCAAAGCCAAGTAGAGTGCCACTGGGGGCCACAGACTCTCCTTTAGCTACTGTCTAAAACCATTCCACAAACCTTTCCAAATGTTCTGACTTCTTAGAGACAGCTGTACCTTCATGGGGACCTCAAGGTCAGGCTAGGCTTGGAGTCCTGGGGTTGTTCAGGGCTGCTGAGCAGGCTGTAGCCTACCTGGCTCGCCTCTCACTCCATCCCTGTGGGTGGGGGCCTGGACGCATCCATGTCTGCTCCCCGACCCCTCACTGAGTCTTTCTTTAGGTTACTTCCTGTATGCTGACCCAGCGGTGAGCACACTGATGAATGATAAGGCTGAGGAGGCTGGCCCTCTGGTCCAGGAAGAGACTGAGCCCGTGTAGATGCACACTTGGGAACCATGTGTCTTCTTCTGGGAATTTTGAGACCTCTCCCGCCACAAGGCCCTTGAGCATTACCCAGAGCAGATAGGCTCAGGCTAGGCACACTCCTTTGGCCCATAGATGTTTCACGTGATAAGGAGGGGTCCAACCGAAACAGACCGCCCAGAGACCCAGGGAGGGACACTTCTGGCTTACATTGGACTGCTTGTTCTGGAAGAGGGCCTGCTGAGTGGAGGGGAAAGACATGTTTACTGGGAGTTGACAGCACTTCTGAAAACCCAGGAACTTTAACTTAAGCCTGAAACAGCCCATAATCTAGGCTTTGTCGTCTAGGGTATGCCTGCTCCCCAGAACTCTCTTCTACCAGCCCTGGAAAGAGTATGTGCGGCTTGATGAGCTTGAACTGCTTCCATTCACTATTAGCTTTTAGCTAATTATTATATTTTTCATATCAAATATTTGCTCCAAATATTTATTTACTTGTTTGTTTGTTTATCTATCTATTTTTGGTTTTTCGAGACAGGGTTTCTCTGTGAAACAGTCCTGGCTGGCCTGGAACTCACTCTGTAGACCAGGCTGGCCTCGAACTCACAGAGATCTTCCTGCCTCTGCCTCCCAAGTGCTGGGGTTAAAAGCGTGCACCACCACCACCCGGTTCTCATTTTATTTTTTTTTTTTAAGATAGCGTCTCACTATGTATCCATGTCCAGGAACTCATATGTAAACCAGACTGGCCTAGAACTTACAGCAGTAACTTACACAGTGACCTCAGTGGTAGAGCCCCCTCCCCCTAATATCACGGAGGTGGCCCCGAGTTCAATCCCTAGGCTCCCCCACCCCTGAGGTGGCTGTGTAAACTTTGAATGCCATAAAGATCGATTTGGCGCCTTGTCCGTTCTCGCTTTAATTCTTCCCCTCTATTTCTAACACGGTAACTTCCCCTTCCTCCGTGGGGAAGCGGCTAGCTATGGTCATTGGCATCCTTGGCCATGTCCCCTCCTAATTCTGGCACTCATACCTGGTACCTAGGAACTAAGGAAAGCTTTCTAGTAACTATCCGTGTTCCTTCGGGGAATATTCCTGCCAGTTTTCAGTGGAAGGGAAATGTTCAGTGTTCCAAATGAGCTCACACTCACCCTTTTCGGTTTCTATGTGGGGCCACCCCAGTCAGGGGACAACACCTGCTGCCCCCCAGGGGCCCGTTTGCACATGATGTGTTCTGCCTACAAGACATTGCCTCCAGAGTGAGGCTGGCTTCTCTCCTGGACCCCTCAGGAGACTGGGTGGGCCCCATCCAACTGAGGAGTGTTGTTTGGTGATGTTGGCAGTTGTCTTAGGGAAGGATCATTCTCTGTTCTCAGCAGAGCGGGAGAGCAACCCTTTCTTGGGTCCGTTTTTATACTCAGGCTTAAAAAGATAATTAAGGAGAAAGTCCCTCTGGGTTTATTAAACAAAGATATTTGTCTACAGTCTTCTGTGAATCAAAAGCACATCCTAAAGGGGGTGACGTTGAGAAACAGAGCTGTTTGATGGCTTCGCTAACTGCATCTCCACCCCAGAAAAAAGGGTTTTTTTTTTTTTT